>CAMOHE010053423.1:64002-103383 GCA_946598075.1 Artocarpus hirsutus | reverse complement strand
TGGGAGGGGGGGGAGGGGGGGTAGGGAGAGTAAGATGATAGTGTTATTAAAGTTCAGGGGGGCAAAAATAAAACTTTAACGATAGAACATAACAAAAAGGGACATTTCTACTAATATTTTAAAGTCTGAGGGGTGTACGTGCTAGTTTTTAAAGTTTAGAGGGCAAAATAATAAAGTTATCAAAGTTTGAGGGACAATGTAAAAGTAAAATCAACTTAAGTAGCCTTTTAAAAAATAATAGTAAAATTAGCTTAAGTAAAAGTTAATTTTAAGTTCAAGGAACAAAATAAAAGTAATTTAGTTCAATACAATAAAGTAAAATTAACTTAAATAGCCTTAAAAAAAGAAAGAGTAAGTGAATCGATTTTAGATCAAAATTATTTTAAAAAAAACAGAGAGAAAATGGGATGCAACTATGGTCAAATTTGGTTGACATGAGTCTAGTAGTGGTGGAATGAGAGGAGAGGGAGTTCGTGATGAAGGTGACATTCGTTGTTGTTAGGCATTGTTTTCCCTATGATATGCAAACAAGCACAATGGAGAAGATGAGTTTGATTAAGAAGAAGGTGTTCTTGCATTGTTGTTTTTGTCACTAGTGCCAACAAAATTTATGTGGCTGTCTAAGTCAGAAGCCATATAGTTCCAACGCAAGATTGGCAAGGGAGAAAATCTTGACTTATTGGCAGCCTCAACACTTGCTTGAAGTCATTTACATTTCCCCGAGCCTAAGAAGAGTAGTGCAACACCTAGATCTATAACCAGAGAGGGGTTGATGTTGGAAGTCAAGATGGGGGCGGCACTGAGTAAAGAGAGAGATGGTGGCAAGGGAGATGGGACCACAAACGTGAAGGAAAAGAAGGATGGGTTTTCATTTTAGTTTTAGCATGAGTTTGGAACGTTAGTTAGAACTACTTGGTTCTAACTAACTATGATGTAAAGCTTTCAACAACTACAATAAAAAGCAAAATGTTGCAACAATATAAAGCTCCCATATGTTATTGTTAGATTTGTGCCCTAAGGATTAAATGATGTAATAAGTTTTTGGAGACATTTAATCAATAAAGAGTTTAGTTATCTTTCATATATCAAATTTTTCCTCTTTATATTCATTTATGTTGAATATATGATACACAATCAAAAGTCTGAGAATGTCAGTTTGAACCTTCAAGATCGTGTATGTGATGGACAGATTATGCGAAAGACATGAATCTTAAAAGTGATGGTCTAAATGATAAGGTCCTCAATCAAGGGAATAAAGCTGGGTGCTTTATTTATGTTAAGATTGTTTTGTTATCTATATCCCTGACGGGAGATGACTTGTCTTGGTCATCAAAGTGGGACTCTACGAGTAAAAACATTGGTATATTGTCATATGTGATAATATATTGGATCAAGACAAAATGTTGAATTGACTTGATTAATAATTCTATTTGTTTAAATCAATTCATTTTAGACAATTATATATACTGCATTTTAATCTTAAAATGAATTAATGAACCATTCTTGACTTGTGTCTTTTAATGAACCAAAGAGTGACATCCTAAATTAGAAAAAAGTACACATACCGGTACATTAAAGATATGACTCTTGATTGATGTAGACTCATTATTCATAGATATAGAATCTACAGTTCTTTTGTACAATTAATGATATTATCTTATAGGTGTTATTCTATAACTAGAAAATTGGAGCGCTCAACCATCAGATACATAGGTGTAACCAAATGGTATAATATTTATGGATAGTAAGTTTTTCAATAGTGAAATAATAAAACATAAGCTAAAAATAATCGAGAAGCTAAAATAGAATTTATCCAAGCCGATTATGAATATCTTATGGGGATATTACATATTATGATATGTTATACACGATTAGCTTGTTAGAGCTTCGTAATTTTATATAGTTCAAGAGTACAGTTCTAAGCTTTTAGTGGAATAGCATTAGACTTGATAATTATAAAATATATGTATATGGGATATATTTTATAATTATAAGAGCTTGAATTATATATGTCTATTAGTTCCCCTTTGCTAATTTATAATAATTCATGTAACGATATGATGTGTTTTTTGTACATATTGGTGACTTATGTTAATTATTAAATTGGCTAAAATTTGATAGATTGGATATAATTATTCATGTTAATTTATTGGTTGAATTAATTTTGTAAAATAATTCAAGATAAACATGTTGAATTATCTGGATAATATTTTATTTAATATGAGATTATCAGTATGACTATTTTAATGAGATAACTTTTTTATTGGGTTATTTGAATTAAAACTGAGGCTCCATTTAAGATTCCCATGTGAAATAAGATATTTTGATATTTTTAGATTATCCTTTTGTCAGTAGGTAATTGCCGAATTCGACAAGCCGACACTGCTAGTTTAGTTGGCCGATCGTACAGTTCGACAGGCCAACTGTATGATAATCCTGTTATGCACTTTTGATGCTTTTTTTTTTATCAAAAATTGATCTAAACTCAAATTTTCAAGCCTAATCTGATAGGGATTAACCACAAATTCGACCACTATATAAAAGGAACTATTTTTCTTTGTTCTTTAGATCATTTTAGAAGTATAGAGAGAGTATTCTATTGAGAGAGACTCTGAAACTCTCAGAGTGCTATTGTTCAACATCTAGAATCTTAGCTCTTAGTTGTCTCAAGTGGTTGGAAGGAGAGATCACCGTAGGAAAAACTATACGACGTGCGACCACCCGCATTTTGATCATGGAAAGAGAATAGCAAGGAAAACCAATTGGTTGAGACTCTTCAGGGACGTTCTTCTATAATTGCAATTTCTATAGTTTTTGGTCTACAAAAGAGGTACGTAGGATCTTTTATTAGTTTACATACTTAGCATGTCAAACTTATTACTTGGAAAAAAACTTTGATTTAAAATTTTTAAAATTTTACAGCATATCGTTTTCTAATAATTGGTATCAAAGACATAGTTTTTACGTTGATTTTATGAGTTTGTGATCATGATATGTACATAAATAATGTGATCTTATTCTCTCCTATGCTTGAATTAAATTTTTTAGAGAGTTTGTACTCTAGGATTTCTACATAATCAAATCTTGTCATGAGATTATATGGTGGGTGTTTATTAATTAATTATGGCTAATTACATTTTTGTTTTAATTATTATATTAATTAATTTATTTATTGGTTATGGTTCCTTAGAGGTTAGAATGTGTATCTAGGTTTTTCATATTATTAGATGGTGCTCTAGCATCATCATCTAGGATTTATTATTTTAATTATGGTTTATAAAATTTGTATTAAAATAATTAGTTAAAGTAAAGACGAATCTAGAATATGGAGATGATTATAGTTCTATTTGTTTTTTCTATGTTTATAAATTTTTATGCTTTTGAATTGTTGAAAAATAAATTAAAAAATACTTAAAAATTATTTTTACAAAAGTTTAGAAAAACTCTGGTTCAGCGTTAGTTGGTGGGCTGATTACCCCAGACTAGCAAGCCGTTGATCGTAGATCGATAGGCCATGGTCATATACCAACAAGCCGATCAATGGGCAAAACCGTTTTTTTAAAACAATACATTTTTTCGATGTAGTTTTTATTTTTGTTTTTTGAGACAATTATGAGAAACATGAAATTTAACAATAATCAGAAAAATAAAGTTTTTATTTATATGAGATGGAAAGGTTAAAGACGGAAACCACGGATGCCACATGAAGAAGGATACAAAGAGAAGATACAAGATGAATAATCGATATATGTTTCGATTGATCTATTGTAATCTTTATTTTTTTTCTCTAGGATGGGACTATGATATTATAGTAGTTTATTATATTGCTTGTAGCTTTGCATGTTGCATTGCTTATTTGCATTATAATATGTTTTGCTATTTATATTGATAACATGCTATGTAGAATAAGAAGTGCCAATCATTAAAAATTTTTCATGCATGTTAATATAAAACCTTGATTTCTAAAATATTGAGTGGGAGAAGATATTTAAAGAGAAGACCTAAGCCCTCTATCATTAGTCTATAGGTAACACATGGTAGTTTCAACCCTTAAGAAGGGATTAAATCATGTTTCAAGTTTGATCTCTGAAAGGATAATTTGTTTTAGGGTGATTTATCATTGTTCACCCCTATATGTTGATTATAAATCTTAGATAAAGTGGTTGAAACGATGGTTATATACTCAAGATTAAATTTATTATTAACCTCCCCTAGGAGCTCTATTAATAAAGTTAATGGCCAAAGAAAATGATTATTAGTATATGTTAGATCAGACGAGTCTTGGATGATACAAACTAATTGGAGGGGTTTTGTGTTCCTAATTGAATTTGGCAAGTCTCCCTTAGGTAGTCTGTTGAATTTTGAGTTAGGATTATCATTGTAAGCTTGTGATTTTTTTAAGGTTTTGATACGGAAACATATTGTATGCTTACCTCTTTTTGTTATCTTACTAAATTGTTGTTGACTATTTTCTTATGTTTGATATATGATTCTTTATTGTTGATCAAAATGTCTAAAAACACATTATTTTCGATACTTGATAAAAACACTTAAACTATCAAGAATTATAATGATTGGAAACGGAACCTAAATTTCGTCATATTCTTTGAGAAACTAAAATTTGTATTAACAACACCCTGTCCTCTTACGCCTACTGGCGAATCCACTAATGAACAAATCCAAGTGTATGATAGCTAGAAGGATGTTGATGATCAGGTCTGCTACTATATCATGGCTAGTATGAATAACATGCTATAGGCTCAACATGAAGATCATGAGATTGTTCGGTAGATCATGGATAATCTTAAAGACGTATTTGAAAGTCAAGACTTGATGAAGTGGCAAGGGGCTCTTTAGTAGCTTCTTAATTGTAAAAAAGACTGGGGACAACTGTAAAGGAGCATATGTTGTTGGTCATGGGTTACCTTGCTGAGCCTTAAACCCATGAAGTCAATATTGATGCTAAGTCACAGATGACTATGGTCTTTGAGACTCTTTCTAAGGAGTTTATCCTATTTAGAGCATCATATAACTTGAGCAATAAACAGAATGTGACCTTAACTAAGCTGATGAAGCAGTTAGAGGAGTTTAAAAATTTAATTAGGGAAGCTTTGACTAGTGATGAGGTGAACTTGGCATTTGCATTTGGTTCTAATTCCAACTCTAAGAATAGAAAGAAGCAAAATACTAAGAACGAGAAGTCTTTTATTTTGGCAAAAGGCAAAGATAAGAAAAAAAAAAAAAAGAAGAGGATCTCGAAGAAGCTAAAACGTTTTTTCTACTAAAAGATTAGGCACATTAGGAAGAATTACAAGGTCTTTAATCTAAATGAGGTAAGTGCAAACTTTTAGTTATTGAGACTTGTTTAATTGAGGAATCAAACGACACTTGGGTCATAGATTTTGAAGCGACTAATCATGTTTGTAGTTTTCTACAGGGGTTCAAGGAAACGAGAAGTATACTACATAAGCATTTCATGCGTTAGATAAGTAATGGATCCTTAGTATTAGCTAAAGCAGTGGAAAACATCTATCTTTATTTTGATAATTATCGGATTTTAGTTTTAAGGGATTGTTTTTATGTTCCTAAACTTAAAAGGAATTTAATTTATGTCACTTGTTTATTTAAAAACTCTTATTCAGTTTATTTTAATAATAAGTTGTGATTCGTAAAAATAAATCTTTTATCTGTAGTAGATGGATGCAAAATAACCTATATTTTATTAAATCTAAGATGGACTCACTGCTTGACACTGAGGTTAATGATAACTCTAAAAGACTTAAAACTTCTCACCTAATAAGACTTATCTTTGGCACTTACGATTAGGTCATATTAGCCTGAATAAGATTCAAAGGTTGGTAACAGATGGACCTTTAAGTCATTTAGAGTTGGAATCTATACCACAATGTGAATCTTGTTTGGAGGGCAAAATAACCAAAAAACCATTTCGGTTTAAAGCAAATTGTGCCGAAAGGGTTCTAGAACTTGTGCATAATGATGTTTGTGGTCCCATGAACATCAAGGCACAAGAAGCGTACGAGTATTTTGTCACTTTTATTAATGATTACTCGAGATATGGATATATCTACCTAATACATCATAAGAGCAAAAATTTTAACAAGTTCAAGGAGTTTCAAGCTGAAGCGATTGAGGTAAAGAATACCTCTCCGATGAGTTCTTAGGACACTTATTAGAAAATAAGATTTTATCCCATTTGATTAAGCCAAGCACTCTGTAGTAGAATCAAATGGTTGAGAGAAGGAATAGGACTTTGTTGGACATAGTTAGGTCCATGATGAGTTATTCAATGTTACATTTATCTTTTTAGGGATATGTACTATAAACCATATGTTATCTTTTGAACAATGTTGCTTTAAATTGGTTCCTAAGACTCTTCACAACTTATGGACAGGTAGAAAGAGATCCTTAAACCATATTCACATATAGTAATGTCCTACTCATGTCCTGTATAAGAAAGCAAATAAGTTTGAAGCACGTTTGAAAGTGTGTGTCTTTGTATGATATCCAAAAGGGACTAAAGGGGGTTTTTTTATACCTCAAAAGAAAATAAAGTTGTGGTTTCAACAAATGCTATTTTCCTTGAGAAAGTTACATGAACGATTTTAAGCCTCGTAGTAGAGTGGTACTCAAGGATTAGCAAATGATTTGATCACTTTGGGGGTTCTGATTGAAACCAATCCAATTGATGTAAAAAAAATATCGAACAACAACCTAGGAAGCTTCAACATAATGGGAGGATCGGGCGTTAACCCGAGAGGTATATGTTTAATGGTGAAGCTTACTTGGCTAAACTAGTTAAACATGACCAGGAACCTTATACTTATATAGAAGCTATGAGGATGTTGATTCAAGCTCCAGAAAGAAGCTATGAACACCAAGATGAAGTCTATAAAGACTAAGCAAGTCTGGGAGCTTGTAGACCTTCCCAAAGGGGTAAAGCCCATAGGGTATAAGTTGGTCTATACGAGAAAGAAAGAAGTAGATGGAAAAGTCAAAACCTCTAAGACTAGACTAGTAGTAAAGAGATACCACATAAAAGGAATGAATCAATTACATGGAAACCTTTTGGCCTGTAGCCATGCTTAAGTCCACCAGTATTCTTTTGTCTATTGCTGCCATTCTCAATTATAGGATTTGGTAAATGGATGTCAAGATGACCTTTTTGAATGGCTTTCATGATGAGACCATATATATGATACAGCCAGATAGGTCCAGAGCTAAGGATCAAGAGAATAAGGTCCGTAAGTTGCTAAAGTCTATTTATGGACTTAAGCTAGCTTCTTGTTCTTGGAACATAAGATTTGATCAAGTGATCAAGACTTATAGGTTCAAACAAAACAAGGATAAACCATGTATTTTCAAACACATTAAGGATAGGAAGGTGGTTTTTGCTTTATTTAGATGACATTCTGTTTGTTGGCAATGACATTCGGGTATTGTCATCTGTTAAATTATGGTTGACTAAGTAGTTTGACATGAAAGACTTAGGTAAAGCTAATTATGTTATGGGTTTCCAAATTTTTCAAGATAGGAAGAATAAAATGATAGATTTATCTCAAGCTACCTACATAGATAAAATTCTCGAGTATGCAATGCAGAATTCCAAGAAAAGTGGGCAACTATTTAGGTCTGGAATTACTCTTTCGAAGAAAGACTCTCCAAAGTCTAATGAAGAAAGAGAATATATGAAAAATGTGCCTTGTTGCTCGATAATAGGTAGTCTCATGTATGCTATGCTTTGCACATGCCCGTGCATATATTATATAGTCAAGATAGTGAGTTGATTTCAGTCGGATCTAGGGCCAAACCATTAGGTTATGATCAAACATATTTTCAAGTACATGAGAAGGACTAGAGGTTATATGCTAGCGTATTTTGATAAGAATCTAAGACCTCTTGGATACACTGATTCAGATTGCCAATCCTGTCTGGATGCGAGAAGATCAACTTCAGGTTCAGTGTTTACTCTGAGAGGAGGCGTGATTGTTTGAAGAAGTGTTAAGCAAGATTGCACTTCGGATTCAATGATGGCAGCT
The DNA here is from genome assembly GCA_946598075.1 of Artocarpus hirsutus. Classification (NCBI taxonomy): domain Eukaryota; kingdom Viridiplantae; phylum Streptophyta; class Magnoliopsida; order Rosales; family Moraceae; genus Artocarpus; species Artocarpus hirsutus. Next base: position 95,326 of record CAMOHE010053423.1, on the reverse strand, counting down.
AGTGAAGCTTGGAAAGAAGCTATATGGCTCTACAAGTTTCTTGAGGATCTTGAGATAGTTCCTGGTATGGATAAGCCAATGTCGCTATATTGTGATAATACTACAGTGATAGCTAATGCTAAGAAACCAAGATTTCATAATAAGAGTAAACATATACATCGGGAGTATCATATGATAAAGGACATCATGGTAAGTGGAAATGTGGCAATATGTAAGATTGCATCTAAGGATATTATAGCCTATTAGGGCTACGAGGATGCGTAACATATCACATTTACTCACTTAGGATAAGTGGGATATTGTTAGACTTGGTGCCCTAAGGATTAAATGATGTAATTAGTTTTTGGAGACATTTAATCAATAAAAAATTTATTTATCTTTCATATATCAAATGTTTTCCTCTTTATATTCATTTACATTAAATATATGAAAAGCAAACAAAAGTTTGAGACTATTAATCTAAACCTTTAAGATCGTACATATGATGGACTAATTAAGCAGAAGACATAAATCTTAAAGGTAATAGTCTAAATGATAAGGTCCGCAATCAAGAGAATAAATTTAGACGCTTTATTCATGTTAAGACCGTTACATGGTCTGTATCCTTTACAGGAGATGATTTTTCTTGGTCATCAGAGTTGGGCTCTACAAGTAGAAATATTGGTATATTGTCATAGGTGACAATATATTGGATCCAGAAAAAAAGTTGAATTGATTTGATTAATAATTCTGTTTGTTTAAATTAATTCACTTTAGACAATCATATGTGTTGCATCTTAATCCTGAAATAAATTAATGGGCCCGTATTCTTGACTTGTGTCTTTTGATGTACCAAAAAGTGAAATCTTGAATTAGATGAAGGTATACATATCGATATGTGGGAGACATGACTCTTGATTGACGTATACTCATTATTCATAGATATGTAATCCGTAGCTCTTTTGTAGAGTTAATAATATGCTCTTATAGGCATTATCCCATAATTAAAAAACTAGGGCGCTCAACCATTTAGGTACATAACTGTAACTGAATGGTGTACTATTTATGAAAAGTAAGTTTTTCAATAGTAAGATAATGCAACATAAAATAAAAAAATTAGGATGGTAAAATAAAATTTATCCTTAAGTCGATTATGAATATCCTATGGGGATGTTACACATTATGATATGTCATAGACGATTAATTTATTAAAGTTTTGTAATTTTATATAGTTCGAGAATGTAACTTTAAGCTTTTAGTTGAATAGTGTTAAAGTTGATAATTATAAAATATATGTATTTGGGATATATTTTATAATTATAGGAGCTTGAATTTTATATGTCCATCAGGTCCTCTTTGTTAACTCATAATAATTTCTGTAATAATACGGCGTGTTTTTCGTACATATTGGTGACTTATGTTAATTATTAGATTGGTTGAAATTCAATTGATTGGATTCAATAATTCATGTTAGTCTATTGGTTGAATAAATTTTGTGAAGTAATTCAAGATAAACATGTTAAGTTATTTGGATAATATTTTATTTGATATAGGATTATCTATGTATAGTTGTTTTAATCAGATAACTCTCTATTGAGTTATTTGAATTAAAACAAAGGCTCTATCTAAGATTTTCATGTGAAATAAGATATTATGAGATCTTTAGATTATCGCTCGGTCGACAGGCTGGTTGCTGAGTTCGACAGGCCAATGCCGCTAGTTCAACAGGTCGATTGCACAGTTTGACAGATCGACTGTGTGATAATCCTATTGCATGTTTTTGACAAGTTTTTGATCAGAAGTTGATTCATACTCAAATTTTGAAGTCTAATCTGATAGGGATTATCCCCAAATTCGACCACTATATAAAGGGAACTGTTTTTTATTGTTCTCAGATCATTTGAGAAATATAAAGAGAGTATTCTAGTAAGAGAAGTTTTGAAACTCTTAGAGAGCTATTGTTCAACATATGGAACCTTAGCTCTTGGTTTTCTCAAGTGGTTAGAAGGAGAGGTCACCAGAGAAAAAACCAAACGACATGCGATCACCGGCATTCCGATCGTAGAAAGGGAATAGTAAAGAAAATCAGTTAGTTGAGGCTCTTCCGAGATGTTCTTCTCTAGTTGCAATTTCTATAGTTTTTGATCTACAAAAGAGATACATAAGAATTATTGATTTATGTACTTAGCATAACAAACTTGTTATTTAGAAAAAGGTTTAAAATTTTTAAAATTAGTTATAGTTCTTAAATTTAAAACTTTAGTTTTATTCAACTTGCTAAATGGCCTTTTAGTTTTTCTTTGGTTTGTTTGGTATTTTAATTATTTTTTAAATACTTTTTTACCAACTATCATTCAATGGACATATTGTACCATTCATGGAATGTCACGTGCAAGTCACATGACAAAATTCTGTCAAATTTTTTTATATTATTTTTTTTAATTATTGAACTAGCTATACAAAATATTTTAAAGTTTAGGGAGTCAATTATAAAAATTTGTAGTTTAAAGACCAATTTGCTAAACACGTTTGGAAGGATAAAAAGTGGTGAGAATGTGTTTTCTTTTAACTCTCCAATTTTCTCTTGTTTATTTTTCCTTTCTACCAAACAACCTACAATTCCAATTTCTCTTGAAAAATCCCTCCACTGAATTTTTTTCTTCCTACTTTTCACCCCCTGCCAAACATAAAGTTAAAACGTATCACAATTCAGAATGGACCATACGGTAGGTCATTTTCCACTCTCACGCACACAGAAGGAAGATACAACATGATCGAGTATTTTTTTTTTTTTTAAATTAGAATTTTGTTATTTTTAAGTGTATAAGTATTATGTAATGAAAAAAAATACAAGGGTAGAAATTTTATAGTATTTAAGAAACAGAAATTTCCTCTTTCTTCCATTTTTATGCTACCCTAGTGAGGGGCATTTCGTTAATTTCCTTTTTCTTTTTCTTTTCTTTTTTTTTCTGGTTTTTTTTTTGGCAGGAGTTTTCTATATACGAGTAAGTATTAGGGGTGATATATAAGGTGCATCCAAATTGCCTAATTTACTAAGAAAAGGGGGGTCTACCTCCACCTATTCTTCATATCAAAAACCCCACAAAGAATCCAATAGAGACCGGAATGATAGTAATAAACACACTCACATCTATTGGAATTCAATATTTTATCTATTTCCAAATCAAGATTTGGTACGACACCAAACAGACGTCGCTAGCTTTATAAAAAGAAATATATCCAATTCAAAGACGATGGAAAATGACCTGCCTCCAAGCAAATGAACACATGTCAAGTACGTAGATTGGTTTGGAATTCATATTCATATATATATAGCAACTGAGATATTACGTGACTAGGTACATTAGCATCAAACCAAGGGAATTAGACCAAAACGCGAAAAATAACAGAGTTGAAAAGGATGATTTTTTTTTTTTTTTTTTTTTTTGGTTTTGGGCCGCCGGGGGGTGGGGGTGGGGGTGGGTGGGGTGGGTGTGGGAGAGGTGGTGTGGGGTGGAGTTGTGTATGGGCGGTTTGGTATTCATCAGATTCTATGGATTTGCTTTTATAATATATATACCTACTTTATGTCTTTTCCATCCCTTAAATAAATTGCCTATCATCCTTTTGCGAAATTCCAATCCCTCCTTCATTCAAAAAATAGATAATAAAGGGCCTATAACTACTGCACTTGCTTGTTTGCATGGTTGGTTTTTTTTTTCCTCCCTTTTTTCCTCGTTTCTTTAGTTGATTAAACTAGAACTTGGGCACTTTAAAAAGGGTAAAGATGTCGATAATGATTGTAAGGAGAAAAGTATAAATTGAGTTATTAAGAGAAATAAATTTTATGTTAAGACGGGAATGCTTTAGGGTCAAAAAGAAAAAAGTATTATAAGGTTTAGATCTATCAATCTGAACTGAACATTAAGCACTTATATTAAGAAAATGCATCTTGAAGAACCGTTGAATAGAAATTCAAATGAGGTATCAATCATAGCGGATTTTTTTTTTTTTAACCTTTGTGTATGTATTTGTGTTGAAATTCTCTCAAACAACAAACAACAAAATACTTCACTTAAATGGACTCAAGAATAGAATAAACTTCAAATAAATTTTTATTTATTCTCAAGTCTGCAAAAGTATTACAAATGATTGGATTTTACCCTTATTTATAGGCGTTGGGGCATTGCAAATGTTTAAATAACTAGCTTAATCTATGTGGTTCATTGTTAATCATCTTACCTTAGACGTCCAATCTATTTACATATATCCTCATATTAATTTGCTCTTTTTAACCGTTTTGAGCCCACGTTTCTCTTTAAATCTTGATTCCTTTCCTTCTTTAGCTTAACGACGATGTTTCCCTCTTCAGACTTTTATTTATTCGAAATGCTTCTTATCTTGTTGTCATATTTTCTTTGCCATCGTTTGGGTTTTAAATTGCCTCCCACGTTAGCCTTCTATTTCCTATGATTGAAAGTTCACAAAGATTACGATTTTCATGGGAAGAGAGAAACCTTTTCTCTTTTCAAACCTCACGCCTCCTTCTTGGGTTCTAAAATCTTAACTTTAAAACTTTTCTTCAACTATGTCTTCTCTCTCCAACTATGACTATGTCCTCAATTAAATTCCTAGAAAGTTTAACATTCTAAATACTATTTCCATTGATTTTCCAATCGAGAGTCTTGCCACTTAAGATTAAGCATTATCTAAATACTAATTATGCAATACAATTCAATTAGACAAAGACAACACAGCTGAATTTATACAAGAATTGAACAGCATGTTGAATTTATGCAAGAATTGAATTAGACAGCATAACAATATTAATAGTAATTTTAAAAATGATAGAAATATAATTTATTTCATAAAAATATAAACATTACAGTACAAATATAGATTTAAAACTATACTAAAATACTATACATATAAGATCATCTCTTTTTTTTCACCAAATTCTCTACTCTAATTTAGACATTATTTTAATATATTTTTTTTCTTCTGCGAATGGCGTTGTTGCAATGAAGCCTTTAGCTTCCTTTTATAGGCAAATATTAGCACCATGGGGCATTATGGTGGAGGAAAATTTCTTGAGAGCTTGTAAGATTTTATTTTTTTCTTCTTTTTTTCTCCTTCGTATTTTCAAAGCAGATTTTTGCATTTTATCCACTACTTCGCACGCACGACAAGGACCAAACACCATGAGCTACACCGTTATTTATCTGGATTTGACTTCATCGAATGGTCGATGTTAGTGGGGATGTGGGACTGGGTACTAGCCATTTAATCGGTCATGGTATGCTGATCGGAAGGTTGAGATAAAGGCTACATATGAGCTCGCTGCACGGGATTGGACAAGTCTGAGCTGAAATGGGCCCGGCTGACATGCCTTAGTGCCAACACATAGCTCACGTTGCGACACCTGGCCTCAAATGGACAGTCTGGATTTGTTGGCAGTGGATTGGACAGCTTTGTTTTGGCCACATTTCTTCTTTTATTCCAAAATCAAATTTCTTTTTATTTTTAAAGCAATTGATGTCCAATTTTATCCGTTTTAGCATCGTTTTATTTTGTTTTTAATCTGGATTTCAAATCTACAAAATAAAAGATTAAAACAAAATTAATTATTTTACAAAAACAATATTTACAAAAATGTAATAAAAATATGTATTTCACATTGAATCATACAAAACACACTAAAAATAAGAATAAACTTTTAAAATTTCGAGCCTTAATAGTTTTGCATAAATATAATATTTAAGACTTGAAAATATTTTTAAAAACTACAAAAAATATATTTACAAACTAAAAATATATTTTAACAATACATAAAGATTAAAAATTTAATCACAACAAATTATTTTTATGCTTTTAATTAATTTCAAATTAACCAAATATTTTACACACCAAAACACTTCTAAAAATTACTAAAAACATACTTAGACACAAAAACATACTAAAAATACGTATTTAAACACATTTTTACACTAAGACACAAAAATGTTGTTTAACACCGAAATACTATTAATTAGAAGACTTAATAAGAAAAAAAAGCATAAATGAATGATTTTAGCCTTATAAAATATACACTATTACAGTCTCATCAAGTCTATTCCCACCATACCATTATGGCTTCAAGCAAGGCATCTTTATTCTTCCTCAAGAATTGGATCACTTTTTCTTTCTTTTATTTTTCCAAGAATTTTCCCACCAGAATCGTTTTCACTAGACCGTTTTGATACAAAATGACTTCATCAAGTGGCTCAATTTCAAAACCCTAGGACAACTCCTTTTTTACCCTCTCTCACTTGTCTTTGCTTCTTTTATCCTCATAGCTTTATTGTAACGTATCTGAGCCATCAGTTGATCCCTTCTTATGTCTAACTTAGATCTTTCATCTAAACTTAGACATCTCATGACCTAATGTAGGGTTGAAGCATCTACTTCCATCCAATGATTCTAACTTCTCCCCATGATTGAAATTATAGCTTGAGAAACCAACATTTAGGACTCGGTTTGTAGCTTCCACATTCATTATGACAGACCCTCTTGGAGTGACTATAGTACCCTTGAAGCCAATTGAAGGTAAAGAACTTGGCCTCATTCTTTCTTCTTTTTTTTTTACTTAGTTACATTCTTTTTAATGTATCTCAAAAAAGTACATCGGCACTAATGCCCCATCAATCAATATTCCTTGGACTTCAATCCCATGAAGCTTTAATGTTCCCTCTAAAAGGTTGTCATGAAGTGTCTTCATTCTTGCAAAGTTTTTTGGACCAAATTTGATATATGTTGTTGGCTTTTTCTATTTCAAATATGCTTGAAGGTGACATACCTCTTTTAAACATTCTATCCTTCTTTTTTCTAGCTTACTAACCAAATCCATAGTTCTCTTCCTTTCAGACCTTTCATGGATCACTATTTCTACTCTAACAACAACATCCTTTGATTCTACTTCCTATTTTTATGCTTCATTTTGCCTTTGACTTATTACAATAATTTCTCATGTCTATTTATTGCTTGGATATGCCTTTTTAGACTTCCACACTCTATTGTGTTGTGACCATGATCCTTGTAATTCATTGTTGAAAAATAGTACGCAACGAAATTTTAAAAATTTCAAATTATAGTTTTTTTCCAAATAACAAGTTTGACATGCTAAATACATAAATTAATGACAAATTTTACATGCCTCTTTTGTATACCAAAAGCAACAGGAATACGTGTAGAGAAGAACATTCAGGAAGTGTCTCAACCAACTAGTTTTCTTTGCTATTCTCTATCCACAATTTGAGTGCAAGTAGTTGCACTTCGTACAGCTTTTCCTTTGGTGACTCTCTTTCCAACAACTTGATAATACTTAAAGCTAAGATTCTTGATGTTGAACAATAGCTCTTAAGGAGTTTCAAAGTTTCTCTCACTAGAGTACTCTTTCTATGCTTCATAAATTATCTAAATAATAAAGAAAACTCACCCCTATTTATAGTGGTCGAATCTAGGTTTGAACCTTATCTAATTAGGCTTTAAAATTTAAGTCTAGATTAACTTCTAATTAAAAATGTGTCAAAAACATGTGACCTAATTATCGCATGATCGACATGCCGATCTGGGAGATCGGCCTACCAAACCAGCTCCATTAGCTTGCCAAACTTAACCATCAGCCTACAGACCGTACAATAATCTACAATCCTCAAAATATCTTATTTTCACAAGGGAATCTTAGATAGATTCCAAGTTTAATTTAAATAACCTAATTAAAAATTTATATGATTAAAACAGTTATATATAGATAATCCCATAGTAAATAAAATATTATCCAAGTAATTCAACATATTTGTCTTAAATTAATTTACAAAATTAATTCAACCGATAAACTAATATAAATTATTAAATCCGCTCTTATCGAATTTCAGCCAATCTAAAATTAACACAAGTCATCAATATGTAGGAAAAACACGAAGTATCTTTTCAGGATTTATTGTGAGCTACCAAAGGAACCCGATAGACATATATAGATCAAGCTCCTACAATTATAAAACAACATATCCTAGATACATATTTTATAATTATCTTCTAACGCTGCTCTACTAAAAGCTTAGAGTTACACTCTCAAATTGAAATTATAAAGCTCAAATAAGCTAACTATCCATGATATATCATAATGTGTCATATCCCCATAGGATATTCATAATTGGCTTAAGAATAAATTCTGTTTTACTTTCCTGATTATTTTTATCCTATGTTTTATTATCTTACTATTGAAATCTATTCATAAGTACTGTACATTCGGTTACACCTATGTATCTGAATGGTTGAGAGCTCCAGTAATCTAATTACAGGATAATGCACATAACAGAATATTATTAACTCTACAAAAAATCTATGGATTCCATATCTATAAATAATGAGTCTACGTGGATTAAAAGTCATGTCTCCAATATATCAGTATGCGTACCATCATCAGGATTTCACCCTTTAGTAAATCAAAAAACATAAGTCAAGAATACGGACCCATTAGTCATTTTAGGATTAAGACATAACACATATGATTGTTTAAAATGAATTTATCTAAACAAGTAGAATTATTAAATAAATTTAATTCAACCTTTTGTCTCAATTCAATATATTGTCACCTATGACAATATATCAATGTTTCTACTTGTAGGGTCCCACTCCGATGATCAAGACAAGTCATCTCCCATTAGAGATATAGACAACATAACAATCTTAGCATAAATAAAGCACCCAACTTTATTCCCTCAATTACGGATCTTATCGCTTAGACTATTACCTTTAAGATTCATGTTTTTTGCATAATCTATCCATCATAAAAAATTTTAGACTAACAGTCTCAGACTTTTGCTTGCTTATCATACATTCTATAGAAATGAACATAAAGAAGACAACATTTGGTATATGAATAATAAATATGTTTATTGATAAAATGTCCTTTAAAACTTATTACAACATTTACTCCTTAGGGCACCATATCTAACAATCTCTCAGTTGTACTAGGTGAGTAAATACGACATGTCTCACATCCCCATAGTCTCTACATGCATCTTGAAAACTCTCGTATTTAAGATCTTCATAAAAAGATCAGCTATGTTATCCTCAGATGCGATCTTGCATACTGCAACATACCCACTATCAACAAAGTCCTTTATTACATGATACTTCTGATGAATATACTTACTCTTCTCCTGAAATCTTGGTTATTTAGCAATAGCTATCACTATAGTGTAATAACAATACAGTGATACTGTCTTACCCATATAATAACTGTCTTAAGATCCTTAAGAAACTTGCAGAGCCACATTGCTTCTTTCAAAGCATCACTAGCTGCCATATACTTGGCCTCCATCGTTGAATCCAAAGTGCAATCTTGCTTGACACTTCTCCAAACAATGACTTCTCCACCTAGAGTAAACACTAAATCAGTAGTCGATCTTCTCGAATCCAGACAAGATTGAAAATCGAAACTAGTGTATCCAAGAGGTGTTAAATTGTCACCAAAATACACTAGCATATAATCTCTAATCCTTCTTAGGTACTTGAAAATATGCTTGATTGTAACCTAGTAGTTCAGTCCTAAATCTAATTGAAATCGACTTACTATCTTGGCTACAAAACAAATGTATGGCCATGTGCAAAGCACCACATACATGAAACTACCCATTACCAAAGTATAAGGTACCTTCTTCATGTTCTTCCTATCCTAGAAGATTTGAATACCCAGAACATAATTACCTTCACCCAAGTCCTTCATGTCAAACTACTTGGTCAATCATAATTTAACTAATGACAATGCCCCAGCATCATTACCAATAAGCAGAATGTCATCTACATAGAGCAGTAGAAAACCACCTTCCCATCCTGAATGTGTTTGTAAACACATGGTTCATCCATGTTTTGTTCAAATCCATAAGACTTGATCACTTGATTAAATCTTATGTTCTAAGAATGGGAAGCCTACATAAGTTCATAAATAGACTTTAGCAACTTACAGACTTTGCCCTCTTGACTCTTAGCTTTGAACCTGTTTGGCTACACCATATATATGGACTCATCAAGATAGTTATTTGACAAGGTCATCTTGACATCTATTTGCCAAATCTTTTAGTTGAGAGCGGCGGCTATGGACAAGAGAATGTAAATGGACTTAAGCAATGCTACAGGCAAAAAGGTTTTCTCATAATTGATTCCTTTCTTTTGTGTGTATCCCTTTGTTACCAATCTAGCCTTATAAGTTTTGACTTTCTCATTTGCTCCTATCTTTCTCTACTAAGTCCACTTACACCCTATGGGTTTTACCCCTTCAAGAAGATCCACAAACTCCCATATTTGAATAATCTCCATAGACTTCATCAAGGTGTTCATAGCTTCTTTTAGAGCTTTGAATCAACATCCTTCATCGACTCTGTATAAGTGTAAGGATCTCTATCATGTTTAGCCGGTTCTCTCAATTAAGTTTAGGCATTGTAGTGTCAGATTTTGGATATATGATTTGCATCTTATTTAGCAATTCCTCGGCTATTGAAGCAAAAACTAAGATTTGTCTTTTAGACTCTACAATGAAGTTTTTTTTTCCATAGCATAATCTAAAAATTTTAAAAAACCATCATAAAAATCATTTACATGCAAAAGACCTAAGGGTTTGGAGCGAATGCCCAATAAATTCCTATTAGTAGCCATGAATATTTCCTCAAGAATACCTAGACCACCAGATAATGCTATAAAAGCATCTAACTTATTGATCATAGTTTTAAGACATTTAGGGATGTCCAAAACTCTTTTCTACCTACCTATTGTTTTCCCACAAAGGTTCCCCTCAGCTAGGAGATAAGGAATAATCCCAAAGACTTCGGTACCACTAGACTTAGCTGCTATTGCCACATTTCCCATCATTCCTACACTACCACCCCTATAGATTAGGTTAATTCTTCTATATGCTAAAACTTGTCCCAATTGTCTTACGGCTTCTAAGTAGACTTTATCCTTTCTAAGGCTGGAACCACAGAAGGCACTGATATTCTTTATTTTCCTTGTTGACTGGGAGGTAGCCACATTTGATTTGTATGACTAGTTGCTTTATGTCTGCTCCATCCAGACTCAAAGTTCTACATGAGATTTTAAAGATGGCAAATATGCAAAAGGACTAAGAAGGCAGCCGAGTAGGTGATGAACATGTAAACCAAAGATCTAAACAAAATATTGTGCAAGTAAGAAGGTAAGAAAAATGTATTGATAGTTATGGAAAGCCTGATCAACTTTTGAAAAATTTAGACTCAAACTTTATAACTTTTGACAATTGAGAATAGTTTGATAGAAAATACTCTAACATGACTATAGAAGACCTTTTGACAATCATAAACCAAATCTAGAAGATTGATACAAATGATAGGCTATTATAAGACTTTTAAAATTTGAGACACAAGTCCTAAAACGTCTGAATAAGTTTCAAAAATTTAAACATGTCATAGAAAGGCATATGATGTATCTAACACAATAATATGTTTTTATATATATGCATAGATAAATATATTTTTTTAAAAGACAACCATAAATTAAATAAGACACTAACACTTACTATATCAATCTAATAACCACAATTCTTTTGGACACAAAAGCAAATGTTCTAAATACAAAATAGTTTTTATGGAAGAGAGATATAGATTATTGAACACCAACTGAAATGATTTCAACCAAACAAACACTAAACACCCTTTATAGAGTGACAACTCAGTCCCCATCTAGTTTTCTTATGATTTGACAAACAGGATTTTAAAATTCCATACTCCTTAGAAGTTGTATTTCTGCATGGAATTTAGGCTAAAGTTTAGAGATTACACCTTGAACATACCGACTAAGATGATCTTTATGAGAAGTATAGAGATCATCCAAGTTCTCCTTAAAAAATCCATCCCTGCAGAAATTTATTTTATCCTTTTTATTTACAGACACAAACCCAGGTGAAGTACATTTATTGTTACAATTTTGTTGTCCACATATGTTATAAGTGACTGTGATGGCATGAGCTCTTCTTTTCATTACACTACGACTGATAACTATACCTGGTAAATTGACATCTTGACTGAAGTCACTCGAACTGATCTTCCCTTCTATCAACATCCTCACATCTCTAGGGATGCCAAAATGCATTAAAAACAACTGAGTGATCCTAGTATTGTATTTCTTCATGAGAACCTTCTAGGAAAATGATGGAAAATACTTTCTTAGGTGTTGAAACTTTGGATCCATGATAAGATGAAAGAAGAGTAAATAGAAAAAGAAAAATCTAGACAATAAGTTGTAAAATCCTAGAAATCCTTCTTCTTTTAGAAAGAGAAAGAAGAAGATATCAAGAGAAGAAAGAGGATTTGCGATTTAGAGAGAGAATGATAAGTTTAGAGAGTAAGTGAGCTTGGAGAAATGAGCTCCTATGAATAGTAAACGTATATGTAGACAACGATTGAATCACTATAGGTGACACGTATATAGACCATGTCGAGACAGTGTGTTTTTTTTAATGGATCAAACTGATTTAGAATTTGGACTAGGCCTAAATGTTCTAAGCTGAGATAAATAATGAGTCCAATTTGATGATAATTAAAGGTCCTCTTGAATGTTATCCAAATCGTTCTATAACAACAAAATTTTCTTGTAACTCAAATAGTTTGATTTAATCAAAACCTTGTTGAACAATGCGTACACTCCTATCTTATCCTTAATACCCAACATATGTCAATATATTCATCATTAACGCTACCAAGGGTTTTGAACATGATTAACCTTGAAATCAATATACTTTTGTTCAACATAAATCACATTAATGAGCAAGGACTATTGATGTTAGTACCTAAAGACATCTACAATCCTTACAATGTCATTTATACAACTTTTAATTCCTCATATAACAAAACCTCAAGTAATTAAAATATTTAACATCTAATTATTTGGAATTGAATGCCTTCATCTTGAAGTCCAAAGTCATCGCATGTGTCTTAAGTATCATAATTTACTTAAGAAAACTTCTATTGGTCATTTTCACATTATATCTATTTGTAAAGACCATAGACACCAATTAAATACAACTACGCAACATAAATATTCCAACCTTGGAATTCAGAAATTCCTTAACTTTACAAATCTCAACAGGCCAAAGGATTAACATTTATCTCACTTAGGTTTTAATATCATGGGTCCCTAACTTATCTTATATTCCTCAAGTAAATAGAACTTTTACAAAAAATTATTGAGACTTAAGTACTCAATTGAGTTTATGCATATTTACTGCATATTTGAATTAACTATGAAGAATTTGACACAATCATGTCAAATCTTGAAATCAACAACTCAAGCCTTGTATTTTTTATCATTTCTCATGAGATAAAAGGCTTATAAATCCTTGTAACTATACGAATCTCTCTTAAGCAATGTACGTATAAATTTATTCCATATAATCATCGCACTTACATAATCATTAATATTCTTTTCTATGGTTTTTCCATGTCACGACATCTTCTTGGACTGTATAAATCAACTTGAAGGTTTAATTTGATGATGATATTAAAATTCAACTTTAAAACCATCTCAAAAACTGCTTTTTAAAGTGGTGTTACACTTTTTAGGTTAATCGAACCTAAGCTCTGATACCAAAAATTTTATAATCCCCCTAAGTGGGGGTTAATAGTTTTTAATAAATTAAATAAAGATAAAAAAATAAAAATAAAACTTTAAAACAAATTTGCCAAGGACTTAAATAAAAACTTTCAAATAAAAAACAAAATATAAACAATAAATAAACCACAGTTTAATGTAGAAACTTTAATTTAATAATATAAAACTCTCATCATCATCATTTCAACCATCAACACATCTTAATACATTCATGGATAATAACATACGATGCTTACATTATCATGAAGAACATTCTTAATAAACGAAGAGATTCCAACTGAGTATAATTGTATAGCTTTCTCAACTATGATTCTTGTCACCACTTTATACTTTGTGAGTCTTGAAAAGATAAAATATAGGAGCATGGGCGATAACATGCTCAATAGAAAAAACCATTTCTTACCTTTAAGTTTTTATCATTGCCACATTAATACTTACGTGGTTAGTTAGTTCTCTATATTATTCATCAATATTATCATGTTTATTTCTAATGGATACCCTATGATTATTCTTATCAAGTTTCATACATATATATATATATGTTAGTTCAGGATTTAATAATGCTCATATGTATTCACCGTGCAATAGAGTATCATATCACTAAATTCAAGAAAACCTAAATGGGTGTGCTTGACCACTCTACAATCATTCCAAGAGTGTCTAATGAGGGAACATCAAGCCTGGGATCCTCACCAAGTCGATTCCTATATAATGTGTTTTGGGACTTTTGCCCCAAAGAAGCGTCGTTGCCTCCCCCTTTTTTTCTTTTAGAGAATTCATACCTGATGACGTAACCGTTGCCCTTTTTACATCTTATTATTCCTCTCATAACCACTCTTGTTATGTATAGAGTATATTTCCTAACCATACTTCTCAATTTATTCAATACATGTCAAATCAATTTATTCCTTGTTGTACATTATAGGATGAGTTCATGTTATTGTCTCATAAGTGATATTCATATAATAACAGTTTAATATATATATACATATATATGTATATCTTGCAATGTAGAGAACCAATTTTAATTCTACAAAACATCATAAAAGATGAGTAATTGATTCCCTACCATTTGGCGAATATAATGCTGATAACTTCCAGCTCATGATACCAAGTTTATCACGTAAGCTTCAAGTACTTTGTAATCCTACGACGTATAAAATAACCATACTTTAACTTAAATTCTTAATCTATAATCATGTTGATTTACAATCCATTCTTCTTAGTGTGCCATAATAATTAATATGAAATCCTTGAAACATTTTGTGGCATAAAACAATGAAAAACAGATGAGTTTAGAATTCCTTATCTGCTTGCCGATTAAACTATACATTTTAGACCTCTCTTTGGCCTGTCAATCTTTAAGGTTTGACCTGCTGGCCTATAGGGTTCGGCCTACTGATCTGCAAGGTTCGGCCTGCTAAACCTACTAATAGGTCTAGCCTATCGATTGACAAGTCTGGCCTTTCGACAAAAGAATTTCTAGAAATCCAGTTTTTCATTTTCAAAGGTTTCAAACTTTACAATTCAATCCACTTTTTTTCAACTTTCAGGACATAGACAACGCATAAAAACTACAAAATATCATACTCAAACACAAATAGATCATCTTTCTTAAAATTTTCATACTCAACATACAAATAAATCAAAAATAAAACTTTTCCAAACTAGTTCAAAAACTCAATTGAAATAAAGATCTATACAAATCAAGATTAAAAAACATTGTATAATTACCCACAAACATCAAACACACATTTTTTACAAATCTCATGCTAAAACACAAATTTAATCAAAGTTTTAGCTTAGAAAACCTTACCTCAAACTTGAAGTAAATTAGTGATTTTGCTTGCAAAAATCCTTGTTCTTTGTTTTGTAAAATCTAGTGAGAAAATAAGTTAAAGGTGTTCTTTGATTTTCTTCTTAGATCTCTCTTGATTAAGCCACCGTGGAAATAAGAAGGTGAAGGGAGAAGATGAAGAGTAGGGAGAGAAAGGGAGAGACAAGAGTGAGAGAAGAAGAAGGAAAAAGAAAAGAAAAAGAAAAGAAAGAGGGGACAACAGGGATAGGAACAGGTGACAATCAAGTCTCCTTCAGAGACTTTGAGTCTAACAATGCCAAATGGTATTTTTGTAATTAAATGAAAGTTTCAAGGGCATTTTAGTCAATATACTACATAGGTATAGAAAAATTTTAGAAAAATAGGTAGAAATAAATAATGTGGAATAGATTTTAGATGAGATAAAAATTTTAGTTGACACACTAATAATTAATTTAACTATAATGATACATGTTGGAAAAATAACAGGTGTCATAAACAATCAATGAACAATGACAACAATGGGTGATGAATCATTATGGACGATAGAGGTTGTTGCTTCGAGAACTCCAAATGGAGGAGAGATATCTTATAGAAAGGGAGGAAAGAGAAGCAGTTATGGAGAAAGGGTGTGATAGAGGAAGGAAAGAGAGATAGAAAAAAAGTGTAAGAAAAGTTACAAAATTGTAAAATTGAAAAAAAAAATCCAAAGGGAAGAAATTTTGGTTTTGTGTAAAGGAGATATTTTTGAAATTTCAAAGAAAAAATCTTTTAGAGTTAATACTTTTGGCCTCTAAACTATGCAAATAGTCCTATTTTGGTCCTTGAATTTTAAATGTCGTAAATTATACCCCTAAACTATTTAACTTGTCTCATTCTGGCCCTTTTGTTACTAAATCCATTAAATATAAATAGAATAAAACCCATAGTTTCACTTTTTCCCTCTTAAACCATGCAACTTGTCTCATTTTGATGCCTAAGCTTTAAACTATAACAAATCACACTCCTAAACTATGAAATTTGTTCTATTTTGGCCATTTGACTACCAAATCTATAAATATTGACAAATTAAGCCACACATATATATACCCGATCGATTAATTATAAATTGATGATCGAGATTAAATCTTTTATAATTGACTTTCATGCATCTCATACCTACAATTAGGGAATTTCATAAAAAAATTAATATATATTTTGGTTGACTTAAAATTAATATGAATTTTGATTTTTTTTGTGATTATCAAGTCTAATTAATTGAAGTATTTATTATTATGTCATTTACCTAATTTTCAACCCTAAAATTTAGTCATAAAAATGACAAGTAGGTTATATTATAGTATCTTCGTGTCCTTTTTGTTAGGTACCCACATGTCCAAGTGTTTTTTCCTTATTTGTTCATATATTTAATTTAAATTCTTTCTAAATCATATGATGGAAAAAATTTGATAGAACTTCTTGAGCAAAAAAAAAAATAGTAAACCATTTCAAAAAAGAAGTAAAACTTTTATCAACAAAATTATTTAAAAAAAAAAAGAAGAAGAAGAAATAGTAAAACTTATGTAATGGATAAACAAAATTTACATATTTTAACTTAAAAAAGCTATGCTAAAAACATATATAGGGCCAAAAGGTCAAAATAATCATTTGTCTCAATTTGTTATTATTTAATAGATTTAGTGATGAAGGTATCAAAATGGAAGAAGTTTTATAATTGAAGAGTATGATTTGTTATGGTTCAAAGTTTAAGAGTCAAAATATGACAAGTTGCATAGTTTAGGGGCAAAAAATGAAATTATTGGCTCAATTTTATCAATATTTAATGGATTTAGTCACGAAAGGGCCAAAATAGAACAAGTTAAAAAGTTCAAAGGCGTTATTAGAGTTTAAGAATCAAAATATGACAAATTACATAGTTCTAAGACTATAAGTAAAATTAAACTTATTTTTTATTCCATATCTAAGATTTGTCATCCTGTCTTTCACCTTAAATCTGAAATTTTTTTTAATCAACCAAAAATAGATACCTAGTAATAGATTTTTAAAAATCTCAAAGAAACAAATGTAACTTTAATTTTGTTAGACATGTATGCCCTAAGAAGTAAAATGTTATAATATGTTTTTGGAGACATTTTATCAATAAATAATTTATTTATTGTTCATATACCAAATATTGTCCTCTTTACATTCATTTTTATTGAATATATGTTAAGCAAACAAAAGTCTAAGACTATCAGTCTAAACCTTTAAGAATCAAGCATATAACGGACAAATTAAGCGAAAGACATGATTTTAAAGGTGATGGTCTATATCATAAGATCTGCAATCAGGAGAATAAAGTTAGGCACTTTATTCATACTAAGATTGTTGTGTTGTCTACATCTCTGATCAGAAATGACTTGTCTTGGCTATCAGTGTCGAACTCCGTAAGCAGAAACATTGGTACATTGTCATAGGTGACGATGTATAGGATCAAAAAATAAAGTGGAATTAATTTAGATTAATAATTCCATCTGTACAAATCAATTGATTTTAGATTGTCATATGTGTTGTATCTTAATCCTCTAATGGGCCAGTTATCTTGTCTTGTGTCTTTTGATGTACCAAAAGGTGATATCTTGACTTTGCGATGGTACACATACCGGTATGTTGGAGACATGACTCTTGATAGCGTAGAGCTATTATTCATAGATATAGAATCCATAGCTCCATTGATGAAGTCAATGATATTCTCTTATATGCGTTATCTTATAATTAGAAAACTGGAGCGCTCCACCATTTGGATGCATAGGTGTAACCAAATGGTATACTGTCCTTGGATGGTAAATTTTCCAATGGTAAGATAATAGAATATAAGAAAAAAATAATCAGTAAGGTAAGATGAAATTTATCCTTAAGCCGATTATTAATATCCTATAGAGATACGACTTATTATGATATGTCATGGACACTTAGCAAATTTGAGTTTCATAATTTCATATAGTTCGAGAATGCATCTCTAAGCTTTTAGTGGAGTAGCGTTAGAATTGATAATTATAAAATATGTATCTAGAATATTGTATTTTATAATTATTGGAGCTTGAACTATCTAAGTCCATCAAGTCCCTTTTGCCAGCTTATAATAAATCCTGTAATGATACAGTGTGCTTTTTCAATAAATTGATGACTTATGTTAAATTATTAGATTGGCTGAAATTCAATAAGATTAGATAATTCATATATGTTTATCAGTTGAATTAATTTTGTAAAGTAATTCAAGATAAACTTGTTGAATTATCAAGAATATTTATTTTCCATAAGATTATCTAAATATGAATGTTTTAATCAGATAACTTCTCTATTGGGTTTTTTGAATTAAAACTAAGGCTCTATCTAAAGAATCTCGGGTAGAAAATAAAGATTCTTAGAGATCATATTATCACATGTTCGGCAGGCCGATCCGTCAATTCGGCTTGTCGATCTAACAATAATCTCATTACACGTTTTTGATATAATTTTACCAGCAGTTGATCTAGATTTAATTTTTGAGGCTTTATTAGATAATAACCAACCTTGGGTCTAACCTCTATGAATAAGGAGTGAGTTTTATAAGTTATTCAAATGAGTTGAGAAGTTAAGAGAGAGTGCTATAGTGTTGGATACTTTGAAACTCTCTGAGAGCTTTTGTTCATAATTACGAACCTTTACTCTAGGCTTTCTTTATTAGTTGGAAGGAGAGTCACCAGGAAGAGCTGTATAACATGTACTCACATACACTCCGATCGTGGATAGAGAATAACACAGAAGACCAATTGGTTGAGACTCTTATGGAATGTTCTTCTCTACACAGATTGCAGAAGCTCTTCAGCATACAAAGGTTAGTAAGATCTGATTTATTTATGCATATCGCATGTCAAACTTGTTGTTTAAATACTCTAATTTAAATATTTTTAAAATTTCCACTACGTTCTCATTTTTCAAACAATTGGTATCAGAGCCATGGTTGAGGCTTTTTTATAACGTTTTTCTTTACCCATATTACAGGAGTTATTCAGCATACGAAGGTTAGTAAAATCTAATTAATTTATGCATATAGCATGCCAAACTTGTGTTTTGAAAAATACTTTGATTTAAAATTTTTTAAAATTTTTGCTGTGTACTCGTTTTTCAAACAAATGGTATTGAGTTATGGTTTTTACATAAATTTATGAGTTTGTAACTATGCTATATATATAAATTATGTAATCTTGATCTCTCCTATGTTTGAATTTAAATTTTTAGAGAGTTAGCACTCTAGGGTTTCTATATATTTATATGTTGTCATGAGATTATATAG
The DNA here is from genome assembly GCA_946598075.1 of Artocarpus hirsutus. NCBI lineage: Eukaryota > Viridiplantae > Streptophyta > Magnoliopsida > Rosales > Moraceae > Artocarpus > Artocarpus hirsutus. The sequence goes on along the minus strand of CAMOHE010053423.1, from coordinate 75,536 downwards.
TGAATATTTATTAATTAATTATAGCTAATTAAATTATGATTTAATTATGCTTGTTTTGGTTCCTTATAGGTTATAAAGTGTATCTTAGTTTTTCATGTAACTAGATGGCGGTCTATCATCACCATCTAGAAATTATTATTTAATTTTAAATTTGTAAAAGGTTTTGTAATTAAATAATCATTTGAAGTGAAGACGGATCTAGCAGATGGATGATAGAAGTTCCACTATTTTTTCCTGAGTCTCTAAATTTTATGTTTTTAAGTTGTTAAAAATAAGATTGAAAAACTGTGTAAAAACTGTTTTTTCTGGAGATGTGAGTTCTGCTAGGTCTGCAGGCCAAACCCTCAAGTTCAGTAGGCCGATGGTCGCAAATCGGTAGGCCGAACCTCTAGTTTGGTAGGCTATCCATGAGGTAGGATTCAGCTAGCTCTGACGGCAGGCAGAACTACCAAGTTTGGCAGGCCGATCGGTTATGACCGATAGTCTGATTACAAAGATCGATAAACTGGTAGAGAGCTATGGTTTTTTGAAAAAGGTGTCTTTTTTGGTGTAGTTTTGATTTTATTTTTTAGACAATTCTAAGAAACATGAAATTTTGTGATGACCAAAAAATTGAAGTACTTGATCTATACTAGATTGAAGACTTGAAGATGCATACTACATGAAGACAAATATAACTAAAAGATACAAGGATGAAGAATCAATAATATATTTAGATTGACCTCTTGGAATCTTTAATTTCTTTTCTCTAGGGTGAAACCATAATATTACAGTTGGTTATTATTATTTTGCTTATGGCTTTGTATGATTGTTTTGCTTGTTTGCATTATAATATGATTTGCCATATATGTTGAAAACATGTCATATAGAATAGGGAGTACCGCTCATTAAAAATTGTTCATACATGTTGTAAGAGAAAACCTTGGTTTTTCAAAAAGATTGAGTGCATAAGGTTTTTGAAGAGAGGACCTACAGCCTCCATTGTTGGTCCATAGGTAGCACATTGTGGTCCTGACCCCTAGGAAGGGATTTCATCATGTATCGGGTTGGATCTTCAAAGAGATAATTTATTTTAGTATGATCTATCATTGCACACCGTTAGGTGGCGACTATAGATCATGGATAAAATAGTTGAAACGATAGTTATACACTCTAGTTAGTTTTATTATTAACCTCCCCTAGGAGCTCTGTTAATAAAATTAATAGCCAAAGAAAACAATTATTAATGTATGCTAGATCAGACGGGTCCTGGATGGCATTTATTAATCAGTGGGAATCTGTGTTCCTAGTTTAGTTTGGCAAGTCTCTTCTAGGCGGCATGTTGAATTCCAAGTTAGGAATTATCATTATAAGGTTGTGCTATTTTCAAGGTTTTAACATATAAACACAATTGTTTGTTTACTTGATTGTATTATCTTACAAAACTATTATAGAATATTTGCTTATATTTTATATATGATCTTTATTATAGATTACAATGTCTAAAAATGCTTTATCTTCAATACTTGATAAAAAACCAATTAACTGGTGAGAATTACAATAATTGGAGAGGAACCTTAATATCATCCTATCTTTTGAGAAAATAAAAGTTGTGCTGATGACACTAAGTCTTCCTGAACCTACTGGGGAAATCAGTAATGAGCAAATCCAAACATATAATCCTTGGAAAAATGCTAACAATCAGGCACGTTGTTATGTTATGGCTAACATGAATACATGCTGTAGACTTAACATGAAGATTATGAGACTGCGAAGCAAATCATGGATAATCTTGAAGACATGTTTAAAAGGCAAGCCATAACAAAAAGGCAAGGAACACTTCAAAAACTTTTGAACTGCAAACAAATGCTGGGAACACCTGTGAAGGAGCATATGATGTTAGTCATGGATTACCTCGTTGAGGCTCAAGCCCATGGAGCTGATATTGATGTCGAGTCATAGATGACCATGGTTTTTGAGACTTTGTCAAAGGAGTTCATCTCGTTTAAGGCTTCATACAATTTGAGCAATAGATAGGATGTGACCTTAATGGAGCTAATGAAGTAGTTACAAGAGTTTGAAATCTGATCAAAGAAACTCCTACGGGTGGCGAGGCCAACTTGGCGGCTACATCCGGTTCCAATCCTAGCCCTAGGAATGGAAGGAAGTAAAAGGCTAAGAACAAGAAGTCTTCTATTCCTACAAACAGCAAAAATAAGAAGAAGCAAAAGAAGAACCCAAAGAAGCTCATGTGCTTCTATTGTGGGAAGATCAGACACATCAAGAAGAAGTGCAAGGGCTTCTTTTCTCGAAGAGGTAGGTGTGATCTTCTGGTTATTAAAACTTGTTTGGTTGAGGAATCAAGTGACACTTGAGTCATAGATTCTGAAGCAACTAATCATGTTTGTGTTTCTCTACAGGGGCTTAAAGAAATGAGAAGTCTACTGCATGAAGACTTCACGCTTCGAAAGGGCGATGGATCCTTGGTGTTAGCTGAAGTAGTGGGAGACATCCATCTTTATTTTGATAATTATAAGAGTTTAGTTTTGCGAGATTGTTTTTATGTTTCTAGACTTAAAAGGAATTTAATATGTAAAGTTTGTTTATTTAAAGATTCTTTTTAAGTTTCTTTTAACAATAAAGTAGTGATTCGCAAAAACAAATCTTTTATATGTGATGGATGGATGCAAAACAATCTATATTTTATCAAACCTAAAATGGACCTATTGCTTAACACTGAGGTTAATGATAATAATTCCAAAAGACTTAAGACTTCTCACTCTAATAAGACTTATCTTTGGCATTTGCGATTAGGTCATAGTAGCCTGAATATGATTCAAAGGTTGGTAAGGGATGGACCTTTGAGTCACTTAAAGGTGGAATCTATATCACAATGTGAATCTTGTTTGGAGGGCAAAATGACCAAAAGACCATTTAAGTCCAAGGGGAATAGGGCCGAACGGTTTCTAGAACTTATGCATTATGATGTTTGCGGTCCTATGAACATCCGAGCACGAAGAGGGTATAAGAACTTAGTTACTTTTATTGATGATTACTCAAGGTATCGGTATGTCTACCTAATGCATCATAAAACCGAAACTTTTGTCAAGTTCAAGGATTTTCAAGCTAAAGCAAAAAAGCAATTAGGTAAACCCATAAAAGCATTTCGATCTAATAGAGGTGGTGAATGCCTCTCCAACGAGTTCTTGCAACACCTATTAGAGAATAGGATTTTATCTCATTTGTCTATGACGGGTACTCCGTAGTAGAATGGCATGGTTAAGAGAAGGAATAGGACTTTTTTAGACATGATCAGGTCCATAATGAGTTATTCATCATTGCCTTTATCCTTTTAGGGATATACACTATAAACTACATGTTATCTTTTGAACATTGTACCTTCAAAATGGTTCCTAAAACTCCTCACAAGTTGTGGACCAGGAAGAAGGCATCTTGAAACCATATTCGCATATGGGGATGTTCGACTCATGTCCTATATAAGGAAGCGAATAAGTTAGAAGCATGTTTAAAAGTTTATGTGCTTGTAGGATATCCAAAACGGACTAAAGGAGTTATTTCTGTAACCAAAAGGAAAATAAAGTCATGGTTTTTACAAATGCAAATTTCCTTGAGGAAAGTTACATGAATGAATTTAAGCCTCGAAGTAAAGGGGTTGGTGAGTGATTTGATCAATCCAGGGGTTAGCGAGTGATTCAATCACTTCAAGGGTTCTAGTAGAAACTAATCCAGTCAATTTAGAAAAACCAACCGAACAATAACCCAAGAGGCTTCGACGTAGAAAGAGGATCAGACGTCAACCTAAGAGGTATATGTTCAATGGTGAGGCCTTTTTAGCTTAACCGAATGAATATGATAGGGATCCTTATATTTACAAAGAGGCTATAGAAGATGTTGATTCAGAACTCTAGATAGAAGCCATGAACACTAAGATAAAGTCTATGGACACTAATCGGGTCTAGGAACATGTAGATTTTCCCGAAGGGGTAAAACCTATAGCATGTAAGTGGATCTATAAGAAAAAGAGAAGAGTAGATGGAAAATTTGAAACCTATAAGGCTAGACTGGTAGCTAGGATACACGTAAAAGAAGGAATCGATTGCAAGGAAACCTTTTCAACTATTGCCATGCTTAAGTCCATCTGCATTCTCTTGTCCATAGCTATCGCTCTCTATGAGATTTGGCAGATAAATGTCAAAACAGCCTTTCTGAATAGCTATCTTGATGAGTCCATATATATGGTACAGTCAAATAGGTTCAAGGCTAAGGATCAAAAGGGTACATCTTGTAAGTTGCTAAAGTCAATTAAGCAGGCTTCTCATTCTTGAAACATAAGATTTGATCAGGTGATTAAGACTTATGGGTTCGAACAAAATGTAGACAAACCATGTGTTTACAAATACATAAGGATGGAAAGGTGGTTTTTCTACTAGTCTATGTAGATGACATTCTGCTAATTGGCAATGACGTTGGGGTGTTGTCATCAGTCAAATTATGGTTGACCAAGCAATTTGATATGAAAGACTTGGGTGAAGCTAATTATTGTTTTAGTATTCAGATCTTTTTGGATAGGAAGAATAGAGTGATAGCTTTATCCCAAGCAAGCTACATAGATAAAATTCTCAAGAGGTTTGCAATGTAGGATTTTAAGAAAGATAGGCAACCATTTAGGCCTAGAATTACTCTTTTGGGCAACCATCTAGGTCTAGAATTACTCTTTCTAAGAAAGACTCGTCAAAGTCTAATAAAGAAAGAGAATACATGAAGAAGGTGCCTTATGCTTCGACAATAGGTAGTCTCATGTATGCCATGCTTTACACTCGATCGAATATTTGTTATACGGTCAGGATAGTAAGTCGGTTTTAGTCTAATCTAGGACCAAACCATTGGGTTGCAGTCAATCATATTTTCAAGTACTTGAGAAGGACTCGAAGGTATATGCTCGTATATTCAAGTGAGGATTTAACACCTCTAAGATATGCTGATTCAAATTTTCAATCCTGTTTGGATTCAAGGAGATTGACTTCTGGTTTTGTGTTTACTCTAGGCGATGGTGCCATTGTTTGGAGAATTGTCAAGTAAGATTGCACTTTAGATTAACAATAGAAGCCGAATATATGGCAACTAATGATGCTTCAAAAGAAGCAATGTGGCTTCGCAAGTTCTTTGGGGATCTTAAGGTAGTTCCTAGCATAGATAAGGGGGTATCACTATATTGTGATAACATTGCAGTGATAGCTAATGCTAAGGAACCAAGATTTCAAAAGAAAAGTAAGCATATTCATCAAAAGTATCATGTGATAAAGGACTTTGTTGAGGTGGGCATGTTGCTATATGCAAAATCGCATCTGTGGACAATTTAGCCCACCCATTCATAACGACACTAATTGCGAGAGTTTTCAAGAGGCATGTGGAAGCTATGGGGATACGTGATATGCCCTATTTACTGACTTAGTATAAGTGGGAGATTGTTAGATATGTATGTCCTAAGGAGTAAAATGTTGTAATATGTTTTTGGAGATATTTTATCAGTAAAGAACTTATTTTTTGTTCATACACCAAATGTTGTCCTTTTTATGTCCATATTTGTTGAATGTATGTTAGGTAAACAAAAGTCTAATACTGTCAATCTAAACCTTTAAAAATCAGGCATATGATGGACAAATTATGCAAAAGATATGATTCTAAAGGTGATGGTCTAAATCATAAGATCCGTAATTAAGGGAATAAAGTTGCGCACTTTATTCATGCTAAGATAGTTATGTTGTCTACATCTCTGATGAGAAATGGATTGTCTTAGCCATCGGAGTTAGACTTCGCCAGTAGAAACATTGGTACATTATCATAGATGACAATGTATTGGATCAGACATAAAGTAGAATTGATTTAGATTAATAATTCCATCTGTGCAAATTAATTCATTTTAAATAGTCATATGTATTATATCTTAACCTTGAAATGACTAATGGGCCTGTTATCTTGTCTTATGTCTTTTGATATACCAAAAGGTGATATCTTGACTTTGTGATCATACGCATACTGGTATATTGGAGACATGACTTTTGATAGCGTAGACCTATTATTCATATGGAATCTAAAGCTCCATTGGTGGAGTCAATAATATTTTCTTACATGCGTTATCCTATAATTGAAAAACTAGAGCGCTCAACCATTTTAGATGAATAGATGTAACCGAATGGTATGCTGTTCTTGGATGGAAGTTTTCCAATAGTGAGATAACAAAATATAAGATAAAAATAATCAAGAAGGTAAGATGGAATTTATCCTTAAGTTGATTATGAATATCTTATGAGATATGACTCATTATGATATATCATAGACACTTAGCTAATATGGACTTTGTAATTTATATAGTTCGATAGTGCAGCTCTAAGCTTTTAGTAGAGTAGCGTTAGAGTTGATAATTATAAAATGTATATCTAGGATATTACATTTTATAATTATCGAAGCTTGAACGATATAGGTCCATTGATCCCCTTTGCTAGCTCATAATAAATTTTGTAATAATACAGCATGCTTTTCTAATAAATTGGTGACTTATATTAAATCATTAGATTGACTGAAATTCGATAGGATCAGATAATTTATGTATGTTTATCGATTGAATTAATTTTGTAAATTAATTTAAGATAAACTTGTTGAATTATCGAGAATGTTTATTTTCCTTAAGATTATCCAAATATGACTATTTTAATTAGATAATTTCTGTATTACGATATTTAAATTAAAACTAAAGCACTATCTAAAGAATCTCGGATAAGAAATAAAATATTCTAAAGGATCATATTGTCGTTAGTTTGGCAGGCCGATCCATTAGTTCAACTTGCCAATCTAATGATAATCTAATCATGTGTTTTTTATGCGATTTTACCAAAAGTTGATCCAGATTCAAATTTTTAAGACCCTATCTGATAATGACCAACCCTGGGTCTAGCCTCTATAAATAAGGAGTGAATTTTATGAGTTATTCAGATCAATTGAGAAGTTAAGAGTAAGTACAATAGTGTTAGACACTCTGAAACTCCCTAAGAGCTTTTGATCTCAATCACAAACTTTTACTCTGGGCCTTCTTAATTGGTTAGAAGGAGAGTTACTAGGGAAGAGCTATACGAAGTGTGCCCACACGCACTCCAATCGTAGATGGAGAATAATAAAAAAGACCAATTGATTGAGGCTCTTCTGAAATGTTCTTCTCTTCATAGATTGTAAGAGCTCTTTGACAAACAAAGGTTAGTAAGATCTGATTAATTTATGAATATAGTATGTCAAACTTGTATTTTGAAAAATACCCTGATTTAAAATATTTTAAAATTTTCATTGCATACTTGTTTTTCAAACAAATTTATGCACTATCAAGACAGCCGCTAATCTTTTGCTCCTTCCTTATACCAATCTTCCACGAAGACTTGAAACCTAGCTACATCTCACATTTGGCGCGTAAAACACACGCGTTTCTTCTCCTATTTTTATTTATTAAAACAACAAACAGAAGAGTTTGTTTGGCAACAATGTTAAAACATGATGTTAAAACTTAAAAAGTGTAATATATGAGTGTTTTATATTATAAAAAAGTTTTGCTTACTACAATAGATAAGAATTTTGTTCTATAATAATTAAAACTTTCTAATTTCAATTTTGTTATAAACGAACTGGTAAGCAGAGACCACTCACCGAACGGAAAAGGTCAGTGGGCACGAAGCAAGCACAACCAACGCGAGGAAAAAAAAAAAAAAAGAAAGAAAGAAAAAAGCGGAACTAAACACAAAAGGGTGGAAAAGTGCAAATTGTGGGGCGTGCGTTCACTCGCTTATTCTTGCTCGTGGTTTTGCAGCTTCGTGGAATCGGGGTTTACCATCTTCGCCACATAATGATCTTTTTTGCTTAAGAGGCCAAGAATGGTCGGATGGGTATGCTGGGTACCTCTCCCTCTTCTTCTATGTACAAAAATTTCCCCAAAAAAAAAAAGATAAATAAAAATAAGGCCAAGATTTCTAAATCCTCATCACCAAAGCAACAGTTTTCTTTGAAGCGCTTTCTTGCTTGTAAGTCCCATTATAATCATTTTTTTCAATCGCTTTGTTGTTCTCGTTTCTGCTTTGATGGTGTTGATTCCTTGGCTCATTTGGGTTCTGGAATGCTTAGAGCAAAGTTTTACCTTAGAGTCTAAATCATGAACTGGGTTTTTAATTTGGAACTGCAAAGGAGAAGTAAAGCTGAAATCTTCAGTTGATTATTTGTATGTGGGGTTGAGTTTTATATTCCCAAAAATTGGTTTCACGCTGGTAATAAGGAGGAGAATTTGAATAAAGGGGAATAAAAGTCAATGTTTTGTGTTTGAATTTGGATTTTCTGGGTGGGAATTTCTATGTACTGTGTATGTGGTTATAGCTTGTTGTCAAGATATTTTGGTAAAGGAATTGGTGCTTTCCTTTGCTGGTGTTTGGATTTGTGAATACTATGCTTTATTAAAAGTGAGTGTGATATTTTGGGGATTCCTAACTTTTCACCTAGTCTCTGAAAAATATCAGAAATTGAGAATTTGGAACAAATTCCTTTGCTCCGTGTTGGGATGTTCTTTTGTTTGTTTCATGAGTTAAAACCATTGGTAGCATATACCATAGAAAAGAGAACATATAGGAGTTCCCCCATATTATTGAGGTTTCCTTAGATTTTTTTTTTTTTTTTTTTAACTAAGAAAGCGATGCAGCGGGTTCGGTTCTCCTCCGAACAAGCGCCTGTCCATAAACTAGGGGATTCTCAAATAACATTATCCCCCAAGTTTAGGTTGGCCATTATGCAATCTTCTCTGATGAATGCTTCATCAGATTTGGAATTGTCTCTAAGGGGAGAACCCTTAATCCCGGGCCTTCCTGACGACGTTGCGCTAAACTGTCTCCTTCGGCTTCCAGTCAAGAGTCATGCGGCTTGCAGAGCTGTTTGCAAGCGATGGCATTTACTTCTGGGGAGTAAAGAGCGGTTTTTCACCCGAAGAAAAGAATTACGCTTCAAAGACCCTTGGCTTTTTGTTTTTGCCTTCCATAAGTGCACCGGGAAGATTCAATGGCAGGTTCTTGACCTTACTCATTTCTCTTGGCATAGCATCCCCTCAATGCCTTGTAAAGACAAGGTTTGTCCCCATGGATTCCGGTGCATTTCGATCCCCCACGAGGGGACTCTCTTTGTCTGTGGGGGCATGGTCTCTGATGTAGATTGCCCGCTTGACTTGGTCCTCAAGTATGAAATGCAGAAGAACCGTTGGACTGTGATGAATCAGATGATCACCGCTAGGTCTTTTTTTGCAAGTGGGGTTATTGATGGAATGATTTATGTGGCTGGAGGAAACAGCGCAGATCTTTTTGAACTGGACTCCGCCGAGGTTTTGGATCCTGTGAAGGGCAATTGGCGTCCCATAGCAAACATGGGAACAAATATGGCCTCGTATGATGCTGCAGTCCTTAACGGGAAGCTTCTTGTGACAGAAGGCTGGTTATGGCCTTTCTATGTCTCTCCGAGGGGTCAAGTTTATGACCCAAGAACTGACAATTGGGAAAGCATGGCTGTTGGACTGAGGGAGGGATGGACAGGTTCAAGCGTGGTGGTTTATGGCCACTTGTTCGTGGTTTCGGAGCTCGAGAGGATGAAACTTAAGGTATATGACACAGGTACTGACTCTTGGGAGCCAATAGATGGACCTCCTTTACCGGAACAGATATGCAAACCGTTTGCTGTAAATGCCTGCGACTGCAGGATCTATGTCATTGGTCGGAATCTTCACGTTGCGGTTGGCCATATCTCCAGGCTTAACCAGAAAAGCAATTCTGAAAAGTGGAGCTTCGGTGTTCAATGGCGTGTGATTGATGCTCCTGATTGTTTCTCGGACTTGACGCCTTCAAGTTCTCAGGTTCTGTTTGCTTAGTTGTTTGATTTTTCTTTGATGTTGTGATATATATATTTGACCTTAAAATAAGTTGTAATTACTTGATATAGTTAGCTTTGTAGAGCGCTAATGTCTGTGTGAAAGGTGTTTTGGTCGTTATGAAAGTGTTATGAATATATAATTGCTTACGCTCTTTTCCATGTATCTTAACTGGTTTTTCAGTGATTGCTATCCTGGTATTACTATTCTTGTAACTCGTATTTGGCCTTGTATTTTATTACAAATTCAGAATATTATTGGTCTGATTATGCGAATAGCTACTACGAGATTTTAAATTGCTTTATTTTCGCAAACCTTGGGAATTATAAAATGATGCAACAATGTTTAGAATGGTGATTACACTTGTCCATGTGCTCATTATAGTCGTTACTCTTCCCACCCACTAGCCAAATTGAATTTCAAGTTCCAGAAATTGTGTTTTGGTTCACGTAGTAGATTTGTGTATAGAAATTTGAAACAGTTGTTAGCTTTTCATGTTGTTATGCAGCTGTCAGACTCTCGAATTTCTGATGTTTAGATGATACTGAGATAATAACCATTATAAATTTGGATTACTGCTTTCTGAAAACGACAATGTGGAAAGCACTATGGATGGGATTTCATTTGCATCAATGACAAGACTTTGTATGCATTCTCCATTCTCGTTGGAAACTTTTACTTTCGATAACTTGATTAATGTTTTTCACCCTCCCAAACAGGTTGAACATGTTGGGAGTGAACATAAGATAAGGATAAAAAATTTACATAATCGAATCAAAATCAGTAAACTTATCCTGAGCACAAGGTTTGCCTGTGAATTTTTTATTCTATCTTTAAAACTTGTTTTATATATATATATATATATATATATATATATATATATATATATATTTGTCACACTTGTGTAATTTTTTTTTTTTAATGCGACTATACAATACTAGTCAGAAACATGCTCTTGTGCATATTGTGGTCGTTATATTTTTTTTTTCAATATAATAATTGATAATAAACATATGGACACATCTAAAAATAAAATAAAATAAGATAAATATAAGAATACATCTTAAAATACATATAAGTTTATAAAAATAAAAATAAAAGAAAACATAGAGAAGGGTAGGTGTATTATTGTGCAATGAGAAAAGGAAAAGAAAGAAGAAAGGGATAGAATGGAGCAGGAAAAAGAAAAATTAAAACAAAAAATAAGGAAATTGAAGGAGACACTTATAACATACTAGGATATGTATGTATAGATATAGATTATGGTAGATGAGACATAAAGAGGAAGAGAAAGTTGAAAGAGTGTTAGGTTGGTTTATATTAATTGGCTAGGATTTTTTTTTAAGAAAAAAAGTAATAAAAGCTATATTGTGACACAATTCTTTTATGTGTGACACAAATAAATATATTTTTAAATTTTTCATTTAATTTTGAAACTGCCGCCACACTCGCCAAACAAGACAAGACGTATTGTTGCCTCATTAACACACACACACACACACACATATATATATATATATATATATCTAATATTACACATAACTAAAGACGTCAAATGGGCTAGCTTGGCCCGGCCGAGCCCATTTAATTTAGGCCTAAG
>CAMOHE010053423.1:0-63133 GCA_946598075.1 Artocarpus hirsutus | reverse complement strand
GCCAAACAAGACAAGACGTATTGTTGCCTCATTAACACACACACACACACACACACATATATATATATATATATATATATATCTAATATTACACATAACTAAAGACGTCAAATGGGCTAGCTTGGCCCGGCCGAGCCCATTTAATTTAGGCCTAAGCGTGCGTCATGTCGTGCCTGGGTCTGCTTATTTATTAATCATGCTATGTCGGCCTAGTTAATTTTTGTGGTGTCAAGCTCAACCCATGGCCCATTTATTAATGGGCTGTGCCTATAAAATGCTTAGGCCGTGCTTTTGCCCATATTGATGTTTGTGCTTTTTGTTGTACTTTTAGCTCTTAATGTGTCTTTCTCTTGCCTAATATTAAATTTACCAAAAAATAAATGAAAATACTGAATCATAACAAAAGAAAGTGCATTATTGATTAAAAAAATCTTTTTTTGAAAACAATAACATTGTAGAATCTTGTATAGCATGGTTTCTATTAGTTTTTCATAGAAATCAAAGAGGATAAGTAAAGATTGGTGATTGACAATTTACCAACAACAAAGAATCTATTTCGTCTTTTTTATTTTTTAATCAAATCCATTAGAAATTTAGAACTTCCTTATAAAAAATATTTATAAAAATATAAAATATATTAGTAAAATTAGTTTTAAATTGCATGTTTTAATTGTGCTTATAATTTGATCTTAAATCGTGCTTTTAACGAACTACTACTCGTGCTTGTGCCAGGCCCTTACCGTGTCGTGCCTTTTACATGCTTCATGTCCAAAAGTTGTATTAAGACTAGCCTATTTAATAAGTAGGATGAGCTAAGTCCATTTAATAATCGCGTTATGGCGTGCCGTGCTTGTTTTTAAGCATACTCTAGTCGTACTGACCTATTAGACTTGGCCTATTTTGACATCTCTACACATAAAATTAGGCAAACATTATAAAAAAGAAACATTATTAGACTTAATATACTTTGATATGGACTGTAGGATTGAAAGAAAGAGAGAGAGATTTTGTGTGGTTTTACACCATGCTATTTTGTATTTCTGACAACAATTGGATCACAGCCAAAATCGAGGTGAGTGAAGACCCTCAAACTTTTGGACAAACAAGTTTTATGTTCGAATCATCCCATTATCGTGGTCGGAATGTTGTTCCAATTTGTGTATCTAGATCTAGGAAAATCTTCTCTTAAGTTTTCTCTAAAAAAGGGAAAAAAAATTTAGAATCATCTAGGAACAATTTCTCTAAGTTTTCTCCCAAAAAAGGGGAAAATAAAGTTTATGAAGATTGTGACTTTAAGTGCACTTTCAATGTAAAAACAATTGTAAATTCTCAATTTGACTCATAATCAACACATCATATGTAATATAATTCTTACTTTTATTTTTTAAAATGGGTCCAAATTGTGTCTATTTATGTAAACACCAAGAAAAAATACAAGGAAAAAAAATTAGATAACATATTACAATTTATCTATATTTTTATATGGTTAATTATATAACTATACGTTTTAGTTTTAATTATTTCTCAATTTTTTCTTTTGGTATTTGAAAATAGAAACTAGAAAGGTATCCTTCGTATATTCCTTGCATGCAAACTTTTTGAAGGGAAAAGACGGAGATAAGAAAAAGATACCTTAATTAGACCAAATTTATTTATAAAATATTTTTTAAGAAAAAATTTAAAAAATATATTTTAATGTTTAAAAAATATAAAATTTAAGATATTTTTTGAAATATGATGTTCTATTTTAGGATTTTTTGTTTTTAAGTCTATAAAATATTTTTCATGACTATTATGCTGCTTTGTCTAAAATTTTTTTTATAAGGATGGAATAAAAATAAGTTTTTAAGTTCAAAGAATATAGTTTCTAAAAACATATGGACAAGTTGAGAAATTATTAAAACTAAAAGCTATAATTATGCAATTAACCTTATTATTTTTATATTCATCTCTTTTTTTTTTTTTTGTGGTTTGAACTTAGGTCAAGTTTTATTGACTATTCATTTCTTTATTTCTGTAACTATATTAAAAGAGTGAATTCACTTCCATCATTCAAAATTAGGAAGCCAAAAACGTTTCGTTTTTGTCACTTTTTTTCCCTTTTTTTTTTTACTTTTTTTTTAATTTTTTTTACCCCTTTTGGCCTCCCCTTTTTTTCTTTTTCGTTATTTCTTTTCTTTCCTTTTTTTGGTCCTTCCTTCAGTTACATTTTTGGTACTTTATTTTTTCCCCTCACCACTTATTGCTCTACCTTCTTTGTGCGTTTTTCCTCCACTTCTTTTTATTAATTTTTTTTTACCTTTTTCCTTTACCATGTTTTGGCTCTAGTTGTGTCCAGTAGTTTTATACTTGAATTTTTATTTCTTTTCAACTCCATCGTTTTAAAGTGTTTTTTACGCCATTTGTTTATCATATACCATTTTACATATACCATTTTATTTTTTATATTTACTTTTTTCTCTCTTTTTTTTTTTTTTTTTTACTCCATTTGTCTACTGTAGTCGTTTTCCCCCAATGTTCTCCAAGCTTTTCCCCTTTGGTCCCTTTTTGTTTTCTCCCAATTTCAACTTTAATGATCACCCTCATAAATTTCTTAAACCTCCAATTTCAACTCTCTTTCGAATAATCTCATTGCTTGTAATTAATTTGACTTATATTGCAATTAGTTTCTTTCATTGTTTTTATGGTTAAATTTTTGTGTATGTGTCTTAGCATTTTTGGGTTTATCTAAATTGAAAAACTACATCAAAATTTTATTTGGATAATAAAATAAGCACTTTTGACTCTATAATTAATAAATTACCTATTTTCAAACCGAATCTAATATAACAATGACATATGGGATTTCAAAAAAAATAAAGGAATAAAAAAGAATTTTGAAAAATATTAGAAAAATACATACATTTGAAATTAAAAAAAATCAAATTGTATCATCAACCAAATCACTTTTTTTTTTCTTTCCATTTAAATTTTTTTGTTCTATTTGTTTCTTTTACTATCTTACTCCTTATGACATGCCACTCATTACAATCATGTCATATTTTGTCTCAAAATAATCAATTTATTAATTAAGGGATTCAAATTATATATTTCATAAATCACAACGTAGTTAGATCTAAAATGAATGTTGGTGGTCAAATAAAACAACCGCATATTTTAAAAGTTATTTATTCAACAATTTTCTTACTAAAGCTTTAAACAAAAAGGATGTTTGGAAAGTCAGTTAGAACTAATTGGTTCCAACTAACTACAATGTAAAACTCTTAGCAAGTATAATAAAAAGTAAAAAGTTGCTATAGGGTAAAGCCCTCACATGCTACAGTTTTTAAACCAAAATTTTCAATTCTAACCTATTTGCCAAATGCCCTAAAAATATTTAGAGAGTGGATACAGCCCGAAAGTCTAGACCGTACACACAACTAATATTTTTCAATAAGATAATAACAATATATTATATCAACCATAACATTAAGTTTTAATCATCCAATGTTGTCGTATATTTTGTTCTAGAGGATGATATATACCTTATCTCTAATATGGAGGCACCAAATTAAAATATATATGTGTGTGTGTGTGGAAGACTTCAAATAGCTATTTTTTTAGAAACATTGTGACACGGTTTGTGAATCATAGTTTGGACCAAAAAATTCAATCCAAATACAAACCAGTGTTTGAAAACATTAAAAGAAAAAAGATAGTTTGAAAAAATCAATTTCTCAAGAAAAAAGCACAAAAATGCTCCTTTAAAGAAGCATCGTTCTAAAACTACCTTCCTAAAAAGCTTTATAAAATTTTCCCTTTAATTAGAAAATGGTGATTTATTAAAAATCTAAATTACCCCTTTGTCACTCCTTTTCTAGTAGATTACTCTAGTCATTGATGTGGGTTGCCGAAAAAAAAATCTATCAAATTATCTTATGCTTTATTTTCAACAAAAAATACCAATCTTTTCTAGTCACTAACACGGGCCATTGTAGTAAAATTTGATAGATTCCAAAACAAAATTTACTAGATTATCTTATTTTTATTTTCAATAAAAAAATACCATGCATTTACGATCTACAACGTGAGCCACATGAACAAGCATAATAGATATCCTAAAATTTCATATCCACACACAAACTTAGATTTAACTATATAAAAAAAAAAAAAACAAAAACAAAAACAAAACCTTTACCATAAGTCTAGGTCAATAATCTGGAACCAAGATATGACATCAACTAGAACCAATACTATAACACAAAAAAGAATTTTGAAATTAAAAATAGACAAAATAGCATTTAATAAAGAAAATGAAAGAAACAAACTAGAAAGAGCAAAAATAATAATAATAACAAAGTGTTGGTTCAGAGTTTGGACCTGTGATACAAAGGAGGGGCGTTCAGAGGAGGGACACAAGGGCGACGATCAAGGTCCATCTGACTAGAAGAAGAACTTGGTCTTGAAAATCTTCTCTTTACTTTTGAATTTCTTCACCACGTGGATGGATGGAGGAGGCTTGACACTTATGGGAGATCAGTGTGGATCAATTTTCCAAAACAAAAAATCATGGAACCAAACAAAGAAGCATCGTGATGATGGCATCTTCGTCTTCCTCCAACGATGCGATGATCTATGATCGGAGTCTAGCACAACAACATGCTTTGTTTGTGGTTGAGGAAAGAGAGTAGTGTATAGAGAAAGAGAGAAGGTGAAGGGGAGAAAAAGGAGAAAGCGAGGCATGGATAGAGAATGTGTTAGGGACTCATGATAAGTGCATAATTTGATATAATTTTCTAATCAATTTTCCTATGAACCTTTGCTCTATTCTTGAGTATTTTGTGTCTTATATGTGTTTTTGTGTTTTATAGGTGATTTAATATGAAAGGTTGGAAAGAAGATTAAAAATATGGATTTTAGAGCTTGAAGAATCATAAGTATTATTTGGAGTCCATTCGAAGTTGTTAGAAGTGAATCGGGTGCAAATTGGATGCAAATTGGATGCAAACAACGAATTGGAACCATTCAGCACCAACTAGCCACTCGCCCCTATGCCAATATTCTATGTGGCCGTGTGGATATTTTATGATTTCATGCCCCTGCAAGCTAAAATTCCACGTGGCCACGCACTTGCCTTTCAACTCAATATGTTTTTTTGCACGCAGCCGCGAGAAAGAGGCCTTGTCCCTATGCCTCTTTGCGACTTTCACTCCGTTTGACCTAAAAAGGGCCTAAACTTGTCTCTTTTCATCATTAAAAACACAAATCTATAAATACCTACCTAGAAACACGAAATCATATAAGTTTTTCTATCAATTTTTATCTCTTTTTCATTAGTTTTATTAGTCTTAGAAGATAAAGAAAAAGAAGAAGAAAAATAGGAGAGGCTCCAGTGGTGGCTAAAGGAATTTCGTTCATGTAGAGGATTTTTCAATGCTAAACTTGTTCTTTTCTTTATTTCTTTCTTTCTTTCTTTTCTTTTTCAATTATGTTATTTTAGTTTTATTTTGGTTGAAAAGAAACTTAAAGCCCTAGACATGATTTTATGATTAGTTTGTAGAATTATTTTTCAGTTTGCTAATTGAAATTATTTATGTTCTTTTATTATTAATGTTCATGATTATTTTCTTGATTTATTTGGATGCGCAACTAAGTAGAACTTGAATTTAATTGGAATGCTTGATTTGTAATTGTCTTTTTATTGTAACCATTAGTAGAAACTTGTGGTCATTGATTATGGTTAACTTTTTGTTTGATTACACATGGAACATAAACTAGGTTAAATGATCCAAGCTTGTGTAATTGTTGCCTTGATTAGCCTATCTTTCTCATCCCAATGCTTTCATTAGATTAAATTTAGAGAGCATATTCTAGGTTGTTTAATGAGAAGGGGTTTAATATAATACTTGTCTTATTCTATCTACACCGTAAGGAAAGATTAGAATAGCAGAGCTTGTTATTATCTACAGTTAGCAGTTTCAATAGAGAATTAAGAATAATTTTGTGATTGATTTTATGGTTATTGTTTAGTGGTAAAGAATGATCATTTAATCAATTTTATTATCATTTTTTTGTTTTATTTTATTTTATTGTTTTTTTTTAATTTCATAGTTATAGATAATTAATTCAAAATCCACATATATTATTTAATTTTATTGTGCCTTAGGTTTAGAGTCAATAACCAATTAATTAGATCCAATCTTCTGCGAGAACGATCCCTACTTACAACTATACTTATTAACGAAGATATTCTAAGTAAGGTTAATTTAGTACTTCTTTTGAGGCTTATCAGTTAGTTTATTTAGATTAAAGTAAAACAGTCAATGATAAATCCAACTAAAAGAATAAAAATTAAGAAATGGACAGTATTGAAAAGTGAAAAAAAGGATAATATTAGTAAAAGGCATTCAAAAGGGGCATTTTGTATAAATTTATCATTTCTCAACAAGAAAAAACTTAAAATTGCAAGAGACGTTAGATTCTTCAAACTCGTGGTAGCAACCGTCATAAATACTTTAAAATTTAGTAAATATCGTAAATACTTTAAAAAATTAGCAAATACTCAAAACATATTCGTTAATATCAAAAAAATCCCCAAAACCAGATCTGATTTTTCCCCCATCTAATCTCATTTGTTTCTCTATCCCTCTATCCTCTCCTTCTCTATCCATCTAATCTTATTTTCTGACCAGATTTCCTCGTGAGTGGATCATCACCACTGCTTATGTTGACGACGACGATGACGATGCAGCCGGAGTTGGAACGACGATGACGAACAATCATGAGAAGGCTGAAACTCTCTCCTTTTCTCTCCCTTGCCGCCACTCTTTCTCGCTGTAGGCAACGATCAACGAAGCTTCGTGACAATAAAGAAAGATTGCGATTCTTCGAATTATTATCTATTCTGTTTCGTTTCTCGCGCGTCTTCTTTTTGTAATTTTAGTTGTGAAGGTTATCTGGTAAATTCCTTTTGTGCTCACTTAAATAAATTGTCCAGCTTAGCTTTCAAATTGTTGTCTCTTAACCTTATCTTAAGATTAATTTTGTTATTTGCAAATGCGTATCAGGCTTTGTCACGCCCCTTATGTACTGTGAATTAAGCTCAGTCTGCCTTACAGCAAGAATTCACAGAACTGTTTTTATATCTAATAAATCAGCCTCAAATATTTTTACACGAGTATTTTCAATACCCGCTCTTTAAAAGTGTTATTCGTTCACTTCATCCCATACTGACTGTTTGACGTTTTGAGAAATAGTTAAAAAGTTTGACCGCCAATTCTGTGATAGAATAATGCTACATCAAAATTACACACGCGTACAACAGTTTAATGAAATTTGACAAAAACTTTTGAAATCTCTTTACTATTCTGCGATCAAATTTGAATGCATTCCTCGAGAAAAATGCAGGACGTCATGGGTGAAGTTGGGGAATAAATTATAATATTGCAATCTCTAACTATTCTTTTTTTTATAATATATCCGAACTTAAATTATAATATTGCCTCACGAACTATACTTTTTTTTTTTTTTTTTGTGTATAATATACCCAAACTTTTAATTTGGACAAATATGTCCTAACTTTAAAATCATTGGTAATTAAAATTTAGTAAAAATTTTTAATTTCCACCCGTATTCTTTTTCACATGTTAAGCTTCAATTTTTTTCTAAAAATGATAAGCTGCATCCTTAAAGACAATCAGGTGCAAGTTTTATGAACAAAATAGTCCATGTTTTTCACTACTTATTAGGTAAGGATTTCAATTATCAATAATTTTAAAATTTAAAGTTGAAAGTTTTAGATGCATTTTGTAAAAAATAAATAGTTTAAGGAACATCAATGTAATTTATTCAAAGTTGAAGGACTAAACTCAATGTCACAATTTAGATCTGTCGGAATCAACATTTACCCCAAAACAACCGAAGTTGAAACTGAAGCTCTTTGAATCGTCGTTGTTGCTACTGTTTGGAGAGACGAGTACCAAGTCTAGGTCGTAAACAAAGAGGCTGGTTAAAAAGAAAATCGACAGAAAAATATCCTTCACGCTCTTCTTGTATTTATAGTAACAAACAAGAAAAGCAACCACGCTAACAATACCCATTTTTCATAACTAAGACAAAAAATCTTCCTTAATTATGTACTAAATTTTAAAACGTAACATGTGCTTTCCTCAATATATGAAATATTAATGAAAAACTATATTAAAATCTTTCATAAAGCTAAATACATAATTAAAATCTAATACATCATGTATAAATCTTTTGACAACTCTATCACATCTAAAACTAATTTAAATTTAAAAGTTAATATAATTAAGAATTTTAATTGTTTAAAGAATAAATTAAACAAATTTAAAAATATCTTTTAAGAAATAATCTCTTTCACTTTCATGTGACTAAATCAAGATAAGCTAAAAATATATTGGTTTACTAAAACATTTAACAATCTTCAATATTTATGTTGTAGTATATACTTATGTTATCAATCATAATAAAGACTTTTTTTTGTTAATATTTAATAAATCGATAAAACATATAGCTTGAGGGGCATAGTATTATTGTCCGAGCCATAGTTTTTAGGAAAATTTTTGTAATAAATCCTTGCCCTAATTTGCTTATCCGCCGATACAACGAAACAATGATATTTGCTGAACAATATACATCCCTTTTTCAGGTTTCTTCCAAATTAATTGAACTAAAGAAAACACCTCCATGATACAAAGACGGAAATCATGTTTGTAAGAGTGAAATGTAACTTCAGATGAAAAGGTACAACTACAAACCAAAAGACAACTAGAAATGCAAAGTATACCCTCCCCCCCCCATTTTTTTTCAGTTGTCCTTCAATGATCGTATTGCCAAGGAACTGAAAATCAATTCAGACTTAATGATAGGAATACAAATTTGAAAGAACAAGACTCGAAATAATTTACAGTCAGTTTTGATCTCAACAAAAATGAAAAAAAAAAAGCAAAACAAAAAAAAAAAAAAACTACAAAGTTACTGTACATTAATCAGACAAGGCGTTGAACATCCTGCCTCCTTTCTTGAGGACGGAAGCTCACCCAAGTCATTTACAAGGAGGAACCAAAAAAGATGGATTATGCCAAGTAGTTGTAAATTTGGGGATTGTTCTTGTCACGTTCTAGGTACTCCCTGTCAATAAGGCTTTCAATTCTCTTTTTCAAATCGGCCGGCTTTATTGGAAACTTCAGCTGCTCGACAGAAGATAACAAAATTAGTTCATTCTCTTAACAACGTCGGCCTCATCAAGTAGATCAGTTGGATCTAATAGCTTGTGCCACTTGGGTCAAATATATGAGCTTAATTACATTTTACGGGAACTGAACTATAATGCTTGAACAAAGTGTCAAGGTATTTTGGACGATACGAAAGACTGAAAAAATAAGGGTCACCTCAATATGTTATAGCACAACATACATGTGAAAAATTACAAGTTATTTTATTTTTTAAGGACTTGTTTGACACACCGTATTGTATTATATTGCATTTTCTATATATAATACAATATACTATAATGCAATACAATACGGTGTGCTAAACATGCCCTAAAAGATATCATATACCTGTTGGAAGAGTTCTGTAATCAGAAGAGTGTGACTTAAAACTTTTCTAGTCTTCATTATCCGAACAATAGCAGCATCAACCTGAAAATAGAAAAAGGCCCCAAATTTTCATATGGATACTCCATAGGTTCTACAACGAGTCTTTTTATGGAATGGAGGAAAACAAAACATAAATTGCAGAAGGGAAAAAACCAAATAATAACCACGGTAAACCTGATATTGACGATCTTGGAATACTCTTTCAGTGGTGCTTGTGTTCTCTTCCACTGTTTCCTTCATCTGGATTGCATTTACCTGTAAACAAGAAAGGCATGTTAGCTTAAAACTCTATTGTATTAGCTGCAACAAATTCACAAAATTCTGTGCTTGACTTGAGTGGCGAGTGTTTATGAATCATCCATGTTGCATATTTCTCCTGCTAACCTAAGCTTTGGATCACTGTGTCATACCTTGATACGGTAGAGAGGAGCACTAAACGCTTCGTTGAACACAAATGCATCATTGTCTTCCACGTCTCTACCTTTTGGCAACTGTAAATTTCATGTTCAAAAAGAAATGAGTCATAAATTATAAGATACATTGCCCAATAAATTCATCTATTCAAAGACTCTAACTAACAAATCCTGGAATGCAATTGCCATCAAAGAAGCTACCTTTTGCAGGACTCTAACTTTTGCACATGCAAGAGACTGCAGAGTTCTTCTTAGTTCTTTATCCTCAATGCCAGTGGAATCTTTGATATCTTGAAAGCTCAGTTTCTCAGCGTCATTAAACAGCATTAAAACAACAGTCTGGAAAAGAACAGATACAACACCACCAAACTGGTTCATCTACTTGGGCCAGGCAGAACTTAAAGAATAAAAAATTAGAAGGCAAGGGTGGGGAAGTGTGAGAGGAACAACCGAGCTAACAGAAATAATGGAATTAGCATAAATTAGACCGACCTGAAAAAGAGAAACTGCAAGCTCCTTTTTGCCTTTAGAAAACTCAGCTTTTAATACACAATGACCTAATGAATTTTGCCACATTAAACGTCTTCCACTGTACTTGCTCAAGTAAAACTCCTTGAAAATGTCCTGTTGACCAAACAAAAGAAAGTCATGAAAAAACATGCATATTCAAATTAGTCATCATGAAGAGCATTGATACTGTAGAAAATCCCCTAACCTGGTAAACATTCAGTTCATGAGGGAGTCGAACATCCATGGGAGGATACGTTGGCCAATACCTGAAGCAACCGACCAAATCACCAATTAAACCTCTTAGATGGCCTGAATGCAATTAAAGAAAGTCCAGGGATCCCGTTCAACCTACCCTGTTGTTAGGACATGAACACTCATCTCAATACCCGATGGAAGTTTTGTCCTTGCCTGGGATGATTGTTTGAAGGACTCATTTATCTCTTTTGATAATTCGATGTCCTAAAACGGTATACAAGGAAACATTGTGTATTAGCATGAAAACTAGCACAGCTTGAACCTGTACAATAACTGGTTTAATCCAACCAGATAGAGAAGCCTTTACGAAAAATCTTGTTTCTCATTTGACATGCTTATAAAGATGGGTGAAAGCCTAAATGAAAATTAAATTGTTTAGACCAAGTTTGAGACTAAACCCTTCCAAGAGGACACTTTTCAATTCTATTAGTTAAAAAAGTTTAAACCTGGCATTGATAACTGAGCATTAATCATAGCTTCTAGTATCTTTCATATATATGAGTGAAAGTCTAGACAAATAAATAAATAAATTAGCCGTTTTAGTCAAGTGCTTGATCACTAATACGATTAAATATCAATTCCTAGACCTAAAGGTAATGAGGAATCAAGCACACCTTAAACATTCCTTCAAGTTTGTTTGTGAATTGACTACCACACTCGGTCTTCAGCTGTAGAAGTAATGAAATCTAGTTAACACGAAAATTAGGTTGAAATACAGTAACTATATCATTTTAGGAATAAAAATTCAATACTAACCTTAGAGATCATAGACTTCTCTGCATCAATAGAAGCACTTTTCCCCAAGAGTAGCCTTTTTGCCAGATCCTTCTTATAAAAAGCTTCAAATACATCCTTGCCCTTGATTAAAATAAGGATAAAAGCAAATTGTTTTTATTGGTCTTAAAAAGCAATCTTGAAGACCATCAAATCAGGTATAATTATCTCGAAGACAATCAAAACACGTATAATTATACAGCAGAAAATTGTTTCTATCCCAATTAAAAAAAAAAAAAAAAAAAAAAAACCACACAAGAAACTACGAGGGAAAATATTTTTCGGTTAATCGACCAATAGAGTCAATGATATTTCCTTTCATATACGTACCTGTATAAACCTGAACAGGTATAATTCTAATAGAAACACAGCAGAAAATTGTTTCTATCCCAATTTTAAAATAAATAAATAAATAAATATCTGCACCAGGAACTACAAGGGAAATAATTTTCGGTTAATCGACCAATTCATAAACTAAACGTACCTGTATAAACCTGAACAAAACCAAGACTTTATCAAGTGTACCCTCCAATTCCTCTTCAGAGGTACCCTTATTCCCAGCACGAAGTTTCTCATCCAAAAACTTTGCAATTAGTTCAGCAGGTCGGTTCTGTTATATAAACAAGGCAGAAATTGACATAAATAGATGGTGCGAAAATAATATGAAAATCAAAACAGTGGGATGATTTGGGACTAGGTGGTAGAGGAGGGAAGAGTTGGAGGATGAGAGCATGCCAGAAAGGTTGGAAACAATTAACTATCATTTCCAAACTTGCTGATGCAAAGACAACAATCACATAACTAAACTAACTGCAAAGATGCCCAAAGTATGGGAGGCAAACACGTGTGGCCAAGCTTATTGGGTTGGTAGCTCAACATCTTTTACCAACAGTCTATGTCGTTTTCTTCTGTTAGGAAATATGGAAAGCAAAATTCAAAAAATGAATTTGGTTAAGTAGTCTTATAACAATGTTTTGGAATGTTACAAATTGAGGATTCAGCGTCTTTAAGGCGATTTACAAAGTATTTCAATTAAAGGATTTAGCGTTTTTAAGGCAATTTACAAAGTAATAAAGCAAACAAAGAGAAGTGGCAGATCAGTTGTATGAAATTACATCCAAGCTAGAAACAGTTAAAAGCACAACTGAAAGAATAAAATTGCCAAACTGTTAGCATATTGTAGTACCAACCGTAGCCCCTTGTGAAGTCAACTGCAAAACCCACAGGACGCTTGAACAAAGTATTCACCATGCTTGAACTATATGGTATAGGAGATTGAAAAAGCACTATATCTTTCTTTTCAACGATTAATTGAAAGAAGAAGAAGAAGAAGAAGAAGAAGAAGAAGGTCACCTGGCGCAAATTAATGAGATGCTCAAATGCATCCTTTATGGTATTACAGAAAGCTTCATTCTTGAAAAAGCTTTCTTCCCATATCGTGTCGAGAGAAGCCTTAAATTCCAAAAGGGAGGAAACCATATCTTTATCTTTTTCTTCATCCATGACAATGCCCTGGCCTGTCCTCCGGATGTATGAGCTAAGGGCTTGCCTTAACGATTCAAGAGCATTTACTCTGGAAAAGAGATTGTACATCCTTTGAAGGTCCTCAATACGATTGCCATCCATCAGCATCATGAACCCCTTTGAATAAGTCAAAACACAGAATGAGATATATGGAAGATGGAAAAATCAAATAATTTAAAGCATAAATAGAAACCTTATCCAGAATAGCGGATAAATGGCGTTCGAGAAGCTGTTTTTCTGCAGTTGCGATTAATGGCTTTCTTGTACTAGCATCAAGATACAGCAAGCATCTCTCATGTTCTTCATGTAACCTTGTCTGCAAGATAGTACCCGCAGATCTCCAAAGATAAACATAAATTGCCATATAAAAAGTTTAAACAAAAATTAAAAAAAAGCTTTGACCAACATTCTAGGACAGTCATAGGAGCAAAGTAATTGGAATAAATAATTGATTAATAACAATGAGAAATTATTAAATTAAAAATAACTTCAACACAAAGGGTTGAAAACAAATATTTACCTCCACATGCTTCAGGTAATCCGGAACATCTGATTGCTGCATGTATTTCATGCCTTCAGCAGCATAAAATTCAGAAGTGCACTGAAGAAATGGCTTTTCAAAACTTTCCGAGTAAATTCCTAATGCAGTAAACATCTTCAGAAGATGGTTCAGAAGAGCTTTGTCAACTGCCTCACCTAATCTGTAAAACCAAAAACATAAAATTGATACTTTAAGTTGAAAAAAGGAGCCCAACCATTTGGCACATGGCTGATAAAAATGATCATACACCACCAAACAATATGCAATGTTTCCAGAATTCTGCGATAAAAAACCCTTGACTCTTAAGGCTAATCCATACCCAACGACCATAAGTGCAGACATCCAACTTTTGCTCTACAAAAATAAAATAAAGTGTACAGCAATTTTCACGTAAGGCTCAATAATTCCATGTACATCAATCAATAATTACCTCAATGGCACAATAAAGCCTCAAAAAAAAAAAAAAAAAAAAAAAAAAAAAAAGAACACACACATGTCCCAGTAAAATTGGCTGACAAATAAGCACATTATGGCAGGTCATCAAAGAATTTTGGAGGAAGGACCTTACTACTTAAAACTGACTACACACTCTTAAAAACTTAGCCAAGAAATACCGTAACATTGTAGAAGGGATACTCTCAAATAATAAGGGTGAAAGAATCCAAAGATTTTCTTATAAAGGTCCTCCACTTATTCCTCCAAAGATTAGTATCTGCCCTTTAGTAACCGTTGGATCGAGTGTCCATATCATCAAAGAGCCTATTCATTCATGCAGAGATGCCCAAGCATGAAATTTTTTAATACTGTGTCCAAAATCTATCTCACCAATTGGTGGTGTCATATAGAGAACCCAACATAGAAATAGAAGCAGGGATTCTCTTCGAAAAAATCAAATATGCCACAATAAATTCAACGTTGACGAATATAAGTTACCTTTCTTGTTCAATCATTCTTAAAAGACCAGTAACAGTTTTGTGCTCTACTTCTGGAGACAATGAAAGATGCTTGCGGAAAAGTTGCAAGCCCATGTCCCACAATGAACGCACATTTGGTGTTTGTTTCACATATGTCCTATCTAAATATAAAGCTATTCCACGAATCATCAAAATCTGGTCACAAAGATCCTGCCAGCATCTCTCAACAAGCGACAGAAAAACCACCAAATCTGGGCTTTGGCCAACTAACGCTCGCAACGCTGCAGCTATATGTGTTTCACATTCTCTTTCAATCCGTTGATAAAGATTGGCCCCCATCTTGTGCAGGCATAGATTGTTAACAGCCTGCAGACAACATAATTTGTTCACAGTGAGCATCTGAAGGATAGCTATTCAACGATAGAAGAAGTCTTAAAATTTACCTGATAAAGCTTCTCCAAATCACAAGAATCTGGTCGCTTCAAGAATATAGCACAAATAGCTGACTTCAGCTTTGCCCATGTCTCCTCTTCAAAATTACTGGGCAACGTTGGTTTGCCTTCGTATAGAGAAAAGTATAATATATCAGCCAACCTTTGAATGCATGGTGCAGTTAGCTTAAAATGTTTAAGATTTTAAACTTCATGATTGTTACTGCTTCTACTTCAACAAATCTTTTGTTTTACCCATAATTTCAAGGTTTGCTCAGCACGACAAATGTTTGACAGCCTTAAGAAGTACAAATCCAATAAAACTGGCAATTTGAATAGTCAAAGTCATCAACAGTCTTGACATATCTACAATCGCCAAACAATAAAGCAATTGATAACAATGGTCACAACTTAATTGACAGAGTGTTGCAATAGATGAACCATATCTAACTGCAAATACACTAAGCACAGCAAGAAAAGGGCTTGGAGGCCATTGCTTAGCTAATTATTACAGAAACATCAATACTGTGGGTCCAAGAAAATAGATGTAACAAAGAAAGCGAACCCCTGAATGAAAATTTTCACTTTTTCTCAATGTCTGCCTGGCTCTAACAAACATTTAGAAGAAAAAATAAGACCCGAACCTCGAAAAAGGAAAAAAGTATGCTTATGGCTCGTTGAAATAAGGAACGTGGACATGCCTAAAATCATTTGCAAAACAACAATAACACTTGGAATTCAATTTCTTTTATCCACCAAAGGGCTGCTTTTGAAACCAAAAACATGCATATCAGTTTTCAAGTTTCAATATGTAGAAGTAAAACTGTTGTACTTTTGCAATGCATCCAAGTTCTCAGTTTTTTCATGATGTTTGCACTAAAAACCCAATTTTGTAAGGACCTAATCACTATCAAACAAATGATTTCAAAGACCAAATTCCTTGAATCACTAAAAGAAACAGAAAACTGTCTTTTGCCTTACATTTCTTTTAAAACCAAGTTTATACAAAACCCATTCACTATCAAACAATAGTTTCAAAAACCAAATTCCCTGAATCACTTACAAACAATCAGAAAACTATCTTTTGCCTTATCAGAAAACTATCTTTTGCCTTACATTTCTTATAAAGAATTAATATAATTGGTTGGAGGCCACCATAAAGAGCCAATTTGCAAGGGCTTCTTAGAAGCTGCTTTTGACTTCCTGAGTCCAAAAGCTGCTTCTGGAAGTGTTTGAATGATCTGTCAAAAGTGCTTTGGCTCTCCAAAAATACTTCCAGTCAAAGCTACAAAATATGGCTTTTCAAAAAAACACTTCAAAAATAGATTTTAAAACACGTACAAAAAGTTTTCATAAGATATTATAAACTTCATTATAACATTTTTATTACATATTAAAAAATTTTAAAACCATTTTCACCTATTTAAACTCTTTTAAAAATATATTACCAAACACCTACTGAACAACCACAACTTTTAATTCTCTTCTTGTATTGTCTAAAAGCACAAGCAAAAGCTTTGACAAATGGGCCCAAAATCTTCATATGCTTTGAATTTGAGGTCAAATAGAAGTAATTCTGACATCAAAATTCTAACATGGGCATTCACTTAACCACCTAAACAGAGATAGTTGTTGCTTGAAATGGAGTAATTCACTCAAGAAAATATATGCATACACATATGCATACTGTAGCTATGCATGTGAATTATTGTAGAAGGTTGGCGAATCACCAACAGTCACAAGGAAATCAAGAAACGAAAAAATGAAAAACATGTCAAGGAACAAAACAAACAAAAAATGTTGTGAAGCAAGGAAAAGTTATGGAGTTCTGGTGCTAGAGCACTAGAATGAAGGACACCATATCCTACAAAGATTAAAAACTTTGCAAATGTGACAGATAAGACCATGAGAAAATAAAGAATAAGAGAAATATACAAGTTTCATAGATAAGCAACAGCACATGATATGTCCAGTAATTGGCTCTATAACACGATACACCCGCTGCAATGACAACATGCTGAATGGTGGAAGTTGATGTTAAGATTTAATGAGCACCTAATTAGTTGAGTTCACAATAAACTAAAATAAAATAAAATAAATAAAGGAATCTTTACAAGCTCAATAACTAACCAACAGATAACAAGCTCAATCTGAACTACAATAACTAGCCAGCAGATAACAAGCTCAATCAGAACTATGATAAAAGCGCCCAATCTTGCACGACATTTAAAAAAATAAAAAAAATAAAAAATGGTCATCTCTTAAGTATAAAGAATGAGGCATATTGAATTACCACATCCACAAACATTGTTTTCGTATAACAACTTCTACTGACTTCAATGGAGATAATAAGTCTCTTTAATGTTAATCAACCAAGTTAAGCCAGAAGAAGTGATTGGAAGGCTCCCCAAGCAAACAAAAATACTACAACCTCAAACGCCAATGTTAGCTTAATAGAATCTCAACACCTTGAGTAAGAGAATTTCAGCTCATAACAGAGATCCAAGTAGCTAAAAATTAAATAATAGTAACAAAAGAAATCTTCATTTTCCATCCCTATTAGATAGATAAACCTATGCAGAATCCGAGCAACTGAGCTCAGCCGAATCTCTTATCTCTATTCCATCGAAAAGCAAAGCCAAAACGCATAGAAAAGAAAACCTAATAATAGGACTTGCTAACAAATTCGATAATCAGAAGCTCCTAAATCCACAGAACCCTAAAACACACAATTGAAAAGAATTTTTTTGGGCAAACCAAAAAGAAATTCGCGTAACATCATCCAATTTTATAAAGATCCAAAAAGCGCAAACCTTTGTTGAACTTGATGACGAACTTCTTGGCGGGAGGCTGGGGAGGGGTGGCCTTCTTGCGAGACAAATTGGCGGCAGCGCCGTCGGAGGGCTTGGGATCTTCGTCAAGAGCCATGGAAGAGGGGTCGAATACGACGTCGTTGTTGTCCTGGTGGTGGTGGAGGCCATTCTTGTTGGGGTCGAGAGAGCAGGCCACGGCCTGGGACTTGGTCTTCTTCATAGAAGGTCCGATTGTGGCGGCGGAGAAGGAGGAGGAGGAGGAGGAGGAGCTAGCGGCGGCGGGGGCGGTGTTGGTGCGGTTGCTGGACAAGCGTTTGGTGGGGTGAGACATGAAAGTGTGATCAACAGAGCATTGTAGAGAGAGAGACAGAGAAGGTGTCTAAAATGGAAATGAAGATTTGTGAAAGAAGCTGGTATGCGCGTGTGTGCGCGAGAGTTTGAGTGAGAGTTTTTACGTTGCGTAATAAAAGTTTTATATATTTATATATACACGCACACACACATTAATTGTGTGTTTAGTTTGAGTATTTTTTTAAGATTTAAGGGACTTAAATTTAAATTTAAATTTAAAAATTTTTTTAAATATATGTGTTGTTTTTTTTTTTAAATTTGAATTAAATAAGTATTAAAAATTTAAGTTTTTAAAGTTTTGACCTCTTTAAATCGTTGATATTTGGATATCTTTAGTACTATAAAAGTTGAAATTCTCTTTTTTATATTTGAGAAAAAAATCTTAACTTCTTCATTTGATATCGAATTGAGATGATTCTTTTCTCATTGTGTTCCTAGTAAATAGAGGAATAAATTAATATTAATATTGTAATTTTTTTTAGGATCATCAACATTAAGATTTTTGTTAATAAATCAAAAAACTTTTTTCATTACCTCTCAAACACAAATTTTAATTTTATTCCATATTCAAATTAAAACTTAAATGCATATCTAAACTTTAATTCGGATAACAATTCAAATGACTAATTCAAATCATAATTCAAATAACATAACTCAAATCAAATAACTAATTCAATTCCATTTACGAAATGGACCCTAAATTTTGTAATAAGGAATTTTTTTGTATTTTAGAATTTTCTTTTTTCTTTCATTTTTTAGAGGGCTTTTTGGGTAATTAAGGAAAGTATTTCGTAAATTATATATAATACAACTATTTTATAATGTTTCTTAAATGTGACATCAGATTATTTTAGTGTTACAATGAGGATTAATTATAAAAATTGTTCTTCAAATATAAGCCTTGTCAATTTTAAAACATAACATTTGTTCACTTAATACATAATATATTGATAAAAAAAATATTTAAATTATGATTTTTAATATAAATGACACAATATTGTAGAAATAACCAGATTATTAAATAGTTTTGTAAAACATTATACTATTATTAGCGGGTTAAATACACAAGTATACTCCTAGTTTTTATTATTTTTTAATTGCTTCATCTTTTCTAGAAAATATAAAGGTATATTTGAATTTTAAAATCTTGTTTCAATTTTATCCCCCACTGATTTTTTTGATTGAAAAAAACATAGAAATAAGATAAAAATATCTTTAATTAAATCTAATTTGTTTATAAAATATGTCTGTTTTCAGAAAATTTTTTAAAAATATTTTAAAATTTAAAAAGTCATAAAACTTAAGATCTTCTTTTGAGATTTAATGTTTTGTTTTAGGATTTTTTTAATGTTTTTAATATATAAAATATTGTTCTAAACTATTTAAGGGTAATCATGTTGTTTTGTCTAATTTTTTTATTTATATGGATAAAATTGTACTAAGTTTTTAAAATTTAAATGATACTTTTATAATTTTTAAGAACAAAGGGACAAATTGAGAAAAAGTTAAAACTATGAGGTATATTATGTAATTAACCCTTTGATTATCTTACATGATTTAATCATATGAAAGTAAAATAAGAAATTATGTTTTAAAAAAATCCAAAATACCTACTATGTTTTTTTCAAATATTATTTTTGTCCCTCTTAAGATTCAAATATCTAAAACATCCTCGTTTATAAAATCATATTTAAAATACTCCCTAAACTAATTAAATATTTGACAATTTCAAGACAAACCTTCTTAATCTATATTAAATGTTTTTTTAAATATGATTTAACTAAAAAATAAATAAAAGACATTTTAAAATGTTCAAATAAATATTCTAATCAAGAAAAATTTTCAATTTTCAGAGCTTTTATTTTTTAAAGGAGTTTTTAACTTTTTAAGATTGATTTTGTTTATTTCGATTCAATAATGTCTCAATTTTGTTTAATTTAATTTAATAATGTTTTAAATTATATATAGTAAAGGTTAGGAGTAGTATTTATTTTCAAAATTTTTAATTACTTTAGGGGCCATTTTGAGTGTGATTTAAAAAACACAGGGCATTTTTTAGACATTTTTTTAATAAGAAGGGTAAAAGTAGTATTTAGACAGAACACAAAGGATATTTTAGGTATTTTTCCTTTTATAGTGGTATTTCCCTTTTTCACACACTCATTTTTTTTAATAAAATTTCTTAATACATAATTACTCATTAATAAAATTGCTTTTAAAGACAAAAAATATATTAAAAAAATACTCATTATATACCCTACTTTAAAGAAAAATCTTCCCTTCTTAAAATTTTAATTAAAAGTTTGTATACTTGCTTTTCCCATTCATATTTCGACAATTTCACTATAGCTAGCTCATGTCTTCCAACCTAAATTATTCACTGAATGGAAGCAATATCTCTACATTTTCCCTTTCAATGATGAAGAGATTGTGAAGCAAAGCCATTAAAAAGAATATAATGTTTTAGGTCACAATATTGATGAAGCCCAACCCATACCAAGATTAGCAATGGATGTGGAGGATATAAAGCTGAAGGTGTTGGAAACTAGTTAACATCGATGACACTAAATTTATTGATTATGCACTAAATTAAGTGCAAGAATACAACTTAATTGGTGGATTAGAAAAAACTTTGGTTTGTTGGTGGGGTGAAAAAATGAAAAACAATACAATTTAATTGTAAATACATTTTTAAGATGTTAAATAGGTGTAAAGTTGAATGAATGATGGTTTAAGTAAGGATGAAAAAAATAGAATGGGAGATGTGTTAGGTTCAAAACAGACTACAAATATAATTAGTAAGATGAAATCATGAATGTGAAAATCAGGGCCCTTGATCATCGTTATTATCTTCATCACTGTTAATTAGTTAGTTAGGTAAATATACATATTTTGTTATGCTCTTGAGATTTTTATTAAATTTTATTTAATTTTGTTTATTTTTATATATATTTTACATTTTATTTTTATTTTCATTACTTTGATTTTATTTGTTTATTATTATTGTTGTTGTTTTTTCTCCATTTATCTATTTTATCTCATTTGTGTATGTTTAAACAGGTGATAAAGGCTAAAATGATAATTTGGAGCAACTTAGGGTAAAAAATAAAGTGGAAATTCAAATTTAGAAACGCCCTAAATGAAGACCACTCGCGCGAAGTTAAAATGGCTCAAAGTCAGTAGATTAGCTGTTGGATTTATCATCCAATGGTGTAGATCAGCGTGTGAAGGACACCACCCGACAAAAGCATCCAGCGCCTGCTGTAGCAGCTCCTCTACGAAGCACAACGTGACATGTGTCCATGTGGTAGGCGCAACAACCAGCTCTGCCCGCATCTCGTGCTTCACGCCTAATGGTTGTTCATATATGCCTTCCACTCCAATGAACTGCTTGTTGAAGGTGAAACCTTCTTGGCTGAACCGAATGAACATGGTAGGGATCCTTACATTAATGAAGAAGTTATAAAAGAAGTTGATTCAAAACTTTAGACATAAGCCATGAATACTAAGATAAAGTCTATGGAGACTAATCGGGTCTAGGAACTTGTGGATCTTCCCGAGGGATAAAACCAATAGTAAGTGGATCTATAAGAGAAAGAGAGGAGCAAATGTGAAAGTTGAAACTTATAATGCTAGACTAGTAGCTAAAGGATACACGCAAAGGAAGGAATCGATTACAAGGAAACATTTTCGTCTGTAGCCATGCTTAAGTCCATCTGCATTCTCTTGACCATAGCTGCTGCTCTTGATTACCAGATTTGGCAGATGGATGTCAAGACAGCCTTTCTAAATGATTATCTTGATGAGTCCATATATATGGTGTAACCAGACGGGTTCAAGGCTGAGGGTTAAGAGGGTAAGGTTTGTAAGCTGCTAAAGTCAATTTATAGACTTGAGCAGGGTTTTTGTTCTTAGAACATAAGATTTGATTAGGTGATCAAGACTTATGGGTTCGAGCAAAATGACGACGTGCCATGTGTTTACAAATACATTAAGGATAGGAATGTTATTTTTCTATTGCTCTATGTGGATGACCTTTTCTTGATTGGCAATGACGTTGGGGCATTATCATTGGTCAAATTATTGTTGACTAAGCAATTTAACATGAAAGACTTGGGTGAGGCTAATTATGTTCTTAGTATCTAGATATTTCGGGATAGGAAAAACAAGATGATAGCTTTGTCTCAAGCAGCCTACATAGATAAAATTCTCAAGAGGTTTGCAACAAAGGATTCTAAGAGAGGTGGGCAACCAGATAGGTCTAGAATTACTCTTTATAAGAAGGACTCGCCAAAGTCTGATGAAGAAAAAGAATACATGAAGAAGGTACCTTATGTTCAGCAGTGGGTAGTCTTATGTATGTTGTGCTTTATACACGACCGGATATTTGTTATGTGTTAGGATAGTATGTCAGTTTCAGTCGGATCCAGGACCAAACCACTAGGTTATGGTTAAGCATATTTTTAAGTACCTAAAAAGGACTTGAGCGTATATGCTTATGTATTTAGGTAAGGGTTTAACACCTCTAGGATATACTGATTTGGATTTCTAATCCTATCCAAATTCGAGGAGATCAACTTTTGGTTTTGTGTTTGCTCTAAGCGGTGGTGCCATTGTTTGGAGAAGTGTCAAGCAATATTATACTTTAGATTCAACAATGGAAGCTGAGTACATGGCAGCTAATGATGCTTCAAAAGAAGCAGTGTAGAACCACAAGTTCTTTAGGGATCTTAAGGTAGTTCTTGGCATGGATAAGGGAGTATCGCTGTATTGTGATAACACTATAGCGATAGCTAACGCTAAAGAACTAAGATTTTATAAGAAGAGTAAGCATATTGAACGAAAGTATCATTTGATAAAGAACTCTGCTGAGAACGGGCATGTTGCTGTATGCAAAATTGCATATAAGGATAATTTAGCTGATTCATTCACAAAGACAGTAATTGTGAGGGGTTTTCAAGAGGCATATGGAAGCTATGGAGATGCATGATATATCATATTTACTCACTTAGTGCAAGTGAGAAATTGTTAGACATATATGCTCTAAGGAGTAAAACGTTGTAATATGTTTATAGAGATATTTTATCGATAAAGAATTTATTTAGTATTCATATACCGAATGTTTTCCTCTTTACGTTCATATTTGTTGAATGTATGTTAAGCAAACAAAAGTTTGAAACTATCATTCTAAACCTTTAAGAATCAGGCATATGATGAACAAATTATGCGAAAGATAAGAATCTTAAAGGTAACAGTCTAAATTATAAGATCTGCAATTGAGGGAATAAAGTTAGGCGCTATATTTATGCTAAGACTATTATGTTGTCTACATCCCTAATAGGGATGGCTTGTCTTGGCCATCGGAGTTAGACTTCACGAGTAAAAACATTGGTACATTGCCATAGGTGACAATGTATTAGTTCGGGATATAAAGTAGAATTGATTTGGATCAATAATTCCATCTATGCAAATCAATTCACTTTAGACAATTATATATGTTGTATCTTAATATTGAAATGATTAATGGGCCCGTTAACTTGACTCATGTATTTTGATAAACCAAAGGGTGACATCCTAATTCGACGATGGTACGTATACCGGTATATTAGAGGCATAACTCTTGATAGTATAGACCTGTTATTCATAGATATGGAATCTATAGCTCCATTGGTGAAGTCAATGATATTCTCTTATATGTGTTATTTTGTAATCGGAAGACTAGAGCGCTCAACCATTTGGATGCATAATTGCAACAGAATGCTATACTATCTTTAGATAGTAAGTTTTCCTATAGTGAGATAATGGAATGTAAGATAAAAATAACCTAAAAGGTAAGATGGAATTTATCCTTAAGCTAATTATGAATATCCTATGGGGATATGACACATTATGATATATCATAGACACTTAGCTAATTTGAGTTTCATAATTTTATATAGTTTGATAATGCAGCTCTAAGCTTTTAGTAGAGTAGCATTAGAGTTGATAATTATAAATTATGCATTAGGATATTGTATTTTATAATTATCAGAGCTTAATTTATATAGGTCCATGAGGTCCTCTTTGCTAGCTCATAATAAATCTTGTAATGATATGGCGTGTTTTTTCAATAAATTAATAACTTATGTTAAATTATTAGATTGGCTGAAATTCGATAAGATTAGATAATTCATGTCTGTCTATCGATTGAATTAATTTTCTAAATTAATTCAAGATAAACTTGTTAATTTATCAGGAATTTTTTTTATGAGATATCTAGATATGGCTGCTTTGATCAGATAACTTCTCTATTAGGTTATTTGAATTAAAACTGAGGCTTTATTTGAGAGTCTTGGGTCGAAAATAAAAGATTCTTAGGGACCAAGTTATCGCAAGTTTGGTAGGTCGATCTGTTAGTTTGGCCAGCTGATGGGATAAGTTCAATAAGTCGATCCATTAATTCATCCTATCAATCTAACGATTATCTGATTACACATTCAAACACGACTTATTAGAAGTTGATCTAGATTTGAATTTTTGAGGACTTATTTGATAATAACCAACTTGGGTCTAACCAATATAAATAGGGGGTAAGTGTTCTCAGTTATTTAGATCAGTTGAGATGTTAAGAGTGAGTACTCTAGTGTAAGAAACTCTAAAACTCCTTAAGGGCTATTGTTTACAATCACGAACTTTGGCTCTAGATCTTCTCAATTGGTTGGAAGGAGAGTCACTGTTGGATGAGCTGTATGACGTGTGCCCACACACATTCCGATCGTGAATAAAGAATAGCAAAGAATGCTAGTTAGTGTAGGCCCTTCTTGAACGTTCTTCTCTTCACTATTGCAAGAGCTCTTCGGCATACAAAAAGATTAGTAAGTCTGATTAATTTATGTATATAGATGTCAAATTTATGTTTTAAAAAATACTCTAATTTAAAATTTTTAAAATTCTACTTCGTACTCATTTTCCCACACAAATAATTCTAGAGTCCAATAAAATTTTGGTAATTAATAAGAATTAAACACAATCCTTGTGGGAATAATATATGTACCTCGGTACACTTTCTTACTTGCAATAGTGTATATTTGCATGCTTCTTGTCACGCCCTGGGGTACAGGAGGTGACGTGGTAGATTAATTAAATTAATTAAATAAGGATTTAGTTAAAAACAGAGTTTTAGAATTAAATTGATAAATAAAAATGTGATAATTTTAAAAATCTTTTGTGATGAGCAATCATAATATTTAAACAAATAAAGAGAACAAATAAAATGATTTAATATGAGGTGAAGTGAGTATGGGTCCCACTAGCCCACATATTGTGTACACACATAGTATTGACAATATTACAATACAACCACAGTCCAAAGAAAAGAGAGTTAGGAATTTACATGCATTGAATTATTGTAATACAACCTACCCAAAATCCTCTATTGGTCGCAAGTCTAGTCAGCGGACCCTTCTCCCATCCTAAGTTGATAACCACCTATGGGGTAAGATTTTAAAATAAGTAAAATGTGAGCGAAAGCTTCAGTAGG
The DNA here is from genome assembly GCA_946598075.1 of Artocarpus hirsutus. NCBI lineage: Eukaryota > Viridiplantae > Streptophyta > Magnoliopsida > Rosales > Moraceae > Artocarpus > Artocarpus hirsutus. The sequence continues at coordinate 37,486 of CAMOHE010053423.1, read as the reverse complement.
ACTATTTATTTAAAACATTTAATTCTTTAAAAGGAAATTTCATTAATCAAATAAATATATATAGAAAACGAACTAGAACAAATAAATAAATAGATGAAAATTTAATAAAAGCTTTATCTTACCAAAACAATTTAAATAGGTCGACCAGAAAGAATACCATTTTCCTTTCTTGGGCAAACCATATGTAATTCACCACCGTAGTGGTCCAGCTGGGTTTCGGGACCTGCCCCTAAGGTTATTCACTACACGACCCGATCTTTGATATGGCATCATGCCCGTATATCTTTTTATAATTAAAATTTCTATTTACCAAATATAATCATTAACATTTATTATGAGGTTTATTATGAAAACACCTCAATCTACTGTTTAAGAAAAGAGTTAACAAGAAATCCTTTTTCCACCAGCCATTGAAAACATTTTATTAAAAATCACTTTGAGGCCAAAGCATTTAAATCTAGCTACCAAAGAAGGGGTAGAAATTACCTCAAATACTCGTGCCGGTGTCTCACACCGTAATCTCGGTCCGCTATACTTTAGCTCCGCGGATCCACGCACAACCTTAAATGAAAACTAGGTCTATTAGTATCTAACCCGAGATATCCTAGATTATTAAATCATCTCATGGTGTCCTAGTGTACCACTTAGGTTCATAAAATCATTTTATAAAGTTGGAATTTCAATCAGGGTTCAAAACAGTAAAAACGGGTGAAAAATCACAAAATTTTACCATATCCAATCGGCCTGCCAGTTGCCCTAGTTCGGCCTGCCAGAGGTCCAAGTCCGGTCGGCCGAAGTTTCCCATGTTTGGCCTGCAGGTTGGATGAATCCGGCCTGCCAAACATATGAATCCGGCCTACCGAACACGAAGTTCGGCCTGCCGATCTGAGAAATTCTAGAAATTTTCACGCACGGGTCTTGGCCTCCCCGAGCTAAAATCTTCAATTTCAACCTGTTTTTTCAATTCTCAAGCATGGGTAATCATCATAATTGATAGAAAAACATAGTAGATTACTTTTTAATGCATCAAAACAAGTTTTAAACAAGATTTTTGAAAAAACCCAAAAATTAGAAAAATTTGAGAAAAATGAAAAATCTTGTTTTAAATCCGTTTTTGATGAAACAAAGTTTATATTCAAGTTATTTTAAGTTCATCTAACCTAGATTGAAGGTTTTCTAAGCTTATAAATGCTTAGATTTCAAAATACAAGAAAAATTAAAAAATTAAAAAAGTTTAGAAAATTTGAAACTAGCCTTGAATCGAAGCTTTAATTCGAGTTTGTGGTTGGTCAATCGCATTCCTGAGCCTTCAATCCACTAACCCGAAGCTTGAAATCAAATTTTGCTTTAAAAAATTTTGGGAGATTAAGAGAGAGAGTGAGTGACCGAGAGAGTGAGGAAGAGTGAGAGAGAGAGTGAGATTTATAAAGAGAATGGAAGCAGTTTTCAATACCACGTCCCGCACGTGGTTTTCCAAAGTAGGACGTGTTGGTCATTTGACAAATTGTTTTATTTTAAAATTTAAATAACAATTAAAAATAATTAAAAATAATCAAGAAAAATTAAAAATCACTAAAATAATCAAAAATATCATAAATTTAGAAATTTCACATAATGATCAAATTAAGCTTAAAATATTCATTTTGGCACACTAATTCACCATTCTACACATTAATAACATTTAATTAACTTCGGGGTATTACACTTCTTAACACTTGGTTAAAAACATTGCTATTTGGAGTTCTTAGTTGAAGAATGTTACATAATGGGTTTCTAATGAAGGCCTAAAATGGCAATCCAGAATAAGGGAAAAATCCCTCCAAAATTTCTAAATGGTAAGTGAAAAGTTGAGGGCTGAGTTGACAACTCTCTCAGGCCTTCAACCACTCTATCATTCTATTTCAGGAGGCTTGTAAAAAGAGGTTTCCATGGTTTCAAACAATGTTTTTCTTCTTTTGTATAAGTTTTTGACTTGCAGGAAAGGCTCCAGATTTGACCCAATTGATAGGGAAAATGAAGGTTTTAGCATGATGTGGTAGAGACATATTGACCAGGTCAGGTGAGCTAGATAATTTCCACACCCTGATTGGTCCAGGTGGGATGCTTGTTTTAAGTGGGCTTGCTTGTTTAGATGGGCAGGTTGGGCTGAAAAGGTTGTCCAATTAGGTACGCTTGTCATATGGATTGGGCTAGGATACCTTAGTTAGGCCGCCTTCCAAGATTGGGCTAAGGCTTATGGATGGGTTTTTATTATAATTTTCTCTATACCTAAGTTACTATAATTTCAATCATATTTTGACCTTCCAAGTGAGTCCAAAATCTAATGGACCAAATAAAATGGGTCTATTCACATTTCTTGAACTTTCAAATGACAGCCTACTTAAAGACCCTTGCTTCGTGGCTTAGGATCACATGCCTTACCTTGGGCCACATCATAGGATATGGGCTGGGCTTGAACCTTGTGAAAAAAAAAGGCATCAATATTAGCTCCCTTAATTGGACGGGCAACATAGCGAAATAGTCTAAGCAATCAATCCTCAGTTATTAGAACTAGCCTTTAACCTTGTTAGGGTAGGTCACCATTTGTGTCTATAGTTGTTGGCTAACTATCTTGTATAGGAAGTAGGTTCAAAAGCTTATGTACAAAACAAACCTTTCATAAAGGAATGACCTATTCTGGTGGAATATCTCTTCAGGTGGCCCTATTAGGTGGAACTTTCACTTTAGGTCACAATAAATTTTCAAGAGTAGTTCTATCAAATTGATCTGTTAAGGTGTGCTTTTCACATGTCTCGCCCTTCTCAGATATGAGACAACTTGTCAAATCATGTCCTTTCAACTGCTGTAACACCTTTCCCTCTTTAGATGTCACCTTTTTTTTTCACATGATAATGCTTCAAAAGTGGTGTCATTTGGAAATCATTCCTTCTTCCCCCAGTTAAAAAACTGCACCTAACTTCTTTTTTAAAAAAATTTCTATTTTCTTTATAGAAGCATTACTCCAAACACCCACCCATAGAAAACCCTCGAACTTCTAGTGAATGAGAAAAGAAAAAGAGATCCATTTTCACATACGCTTCCAACACCAATCTGCAATGGGAAATCACCTTTGTCTACTCGAGTTTGTTGTTTTCTGCTTGCCATCATCACTATCGTCTACCCCAGAAGGGAAAGAGCAGGGAAACCCTGCTTCGTTGCCCTTTGCAATTTGCCATTGCTATTCTTGACTGCGCCATTGTCTTCATCTTCTCACTTTCTTGCCATTTTTTGGTAAGCCCACTTGTCCTTAAAGACCTCTTTCTATTTATTTCTTTTTTAGAAATGCTCGTTCTTAGGGTTGTAGTTTGATGATGATGATGATGACTCTATGAAATGGCTTATCTTGTTGCTTAGTTTCCCTACTCAGTTTTTTTAGACACATTTGAATCTTGCATCTTTCCCCTTTTTTTTTTGCACTTTTGGAACCAAACATTGTCTACTTTCCTTTTTTTTTTCCATGATCATTGCAAGTTAAATAACAAATACCTTGTTGCATCATCGGTTGTGAATAGGGCTAGCAAAGTCGTGTTTCATATCGTGTTCGTGTTAACACAATTACAACATGATACGATTACACTGAATACAAACACGACACGATTAATAAACATGCCAAAATGCAAACACGAACATGATTCGCTTATAACACGCGTAACACGACACGACATGATTAACACGATTATTAAACAAACCATGACAGGTTAACACGATTATAACACATTTAGACCAAAAAAATAAAAAATAAAAAGAAAAAAAATTAACCTTAATTCCAAAACATACAAAACACTCAAAAGTAAATTTAAAACATAACAAACATTTCATCAAAACATAACCAACATCAAAATATTCCTATCTTTAAATTAAAATGCTCCTATCTTTAAATTATTAAATATTTTGAATTGTATTTTTTCTTTAATCCAATCTTTAAAAATCAAATTTAAGAAAAATTATTTTAAAGCTTCATTGGCACATGGCCACACAGGCTGAACTACTAAAGGCAAGAAATGAGTCATTATATAGAGGAGTGGAGAGAACCATGTTGGTTTCTTTTCGATGCGGGACTTTTGAATGTTTAAAGTAGAACCATAATAAATAAAATAGAAGCTTTTGTTTCACACCAAAAACTCATCAAGCGTAGTGGAGGTTAGCACAATAACTTACCTTCATGTGCAGGTTCGAGTCTTCATACCTACAAATCATGAAATTTTTTTATTTTAAGTTTCCAAAGCATTAACAGGCGTTTCCAAAGCATTAACAGGCATTAACACCATAATAAATAAATTAAAAGCTCTTATTTTATACAAAATGATCATTTAGTATGGTGGAGGCAAGCTTAATAATATACCCTTATGTGTAAGGTTCGAATATGCTAGCATGAACCAACACGTTTTTTTTCGTGTTATTTGTGCCAAACCATTTATGGCCCAATTAATATACGTGCAGTCCAAACCCGTTTATATCGTGTCATTTTCGTATCGTGTCATCGTGCCGTATTCAAAATTGCCCGTTCTAGTTGTGAACTTGTGGTTAAGAATGTTGTGTTTGTTGTGCCCCCATTTTTTATTTTCATACGGATTCGTTGCATACAGTTGTTGAAGTTACAATTTACGTCCCTCTTCTCGAATGAGTTTTTGTGAACTTTTATGATTCTTTTGGACCGGTCATTGCTGCGTTTATTGTTGTCATGTCTCTCTTCTATATACAGGCCAAAACCTATGCCTTCGGTCGTGGTTCCATGTTATCAAAGCTTTATCATTAGTGCGATTGGCTTCTTTGTGTGCTCAATGCTCGAATTTGATTCATGTGTTTTATGGACTTGCATGTGTTGTTGATGCTGTATTACTTTGAGCTGGTTATCCAGACGTGGTCATTAGGCCATGCTTTTGATTATCGTCATTTGCTTCATAATGCTACCATTGCCATTTTTCATTGCCTCCAATGCTATCCCTTTTTTGGTCTTTGGTAATTGTTGTGGACTTCTATCACAGATGTATCTTTGATTTGCCATGGCTACAATTGCCTCTTTTCTTACAAAATCCCATTGATGCGGTATTCATTGTCGAAGACCATTTCTTTAACTCGGCTAGGAACTTGAAGCTTCCATAGTCAACCTTTTCGGTGATGCATACTTCAAGCCTACTCTCAACACCATACATTTCATATCTTTTCATCTAGTTAATTGCGTCTGGCTCTAAAGGGGAGACCTTAATGTTTCTTCAATTATGTTATCATGCCCTCTCAATTCCCCAACTGATTGGGGTGAGTAGTTCATTGCAGAACTCTCAAACAAAGAAGTCTAAACTCATTTGTTTGATTCAAGAATATTGTCTATCCTAATTGCCTCTACGAAGTTCAGCCTCTTCAAGGATGTTTTGAACCTAAAGCACCTAATTAGGAGATGAAGTTACAATAGTCTCATTATCATTTTTACCCCTAGAGAGTTTGTCTTGACTCAGACAGACGTTGCTTGAATTTTTTAGATTTTTATATATTCTGATTTCGAATTCTCAACTTGTTTCTTGTCCAATTCAGAAGAGGAGAAGAAGAGGAAGACCTTGGACGACGCCTTGCCTATCTACAGAAAGATTTACGATGAGTCACAGGCCAGACTGGCATATTGGTTTGGTATTTCTATGGTCCTTTTGAGGATAAGGATTCATTTTGGTCTGGGTGGCAATAATGGATGTTGAGCTACGGCCGTGATCATCTTTTTCAAAGTAAGATATTAGTTCCTAGCTATCTGCTTGACACTATCTAGAAGCAATTATTTCCCATTTCCATTATCATGGCCCAAGGAAAGAGACCCCTATGAGTTGCCTTGTTCTTAGGCCAACTGTTGGATCACCTAAACACATTTGCTGAGGAAGAGCTCCTTGGTGCTAGTCGCTTTTATATCGAATCATACCTTTCAGTTTACTTCCTTCAGGTGTCTCATTGGGAGTACTTCAAATGCTATGCTCCACAGCCACTTTTTCTTTATGCAGCAGAAATGATTTTTTTCTTTGTTGACATAATAGGTGTGTCACTCCCGTTGTGCTGTCGTTGGCTTATAAGGAAGCCCGTGGTAGATCATTCTATTTTGGGCTTCATAGATTCTCTAGATAAGTTTGAGTTTGTTCCCTATGTAGATACGGATGGTGTGTTTTTCACTTTCTGTTTTTTAGAGTAGAAATAGTCATCTAGTGTCTAAGAAAGGTGCTTAAGGAAATCCTAACCTACACCTCCTTTACTTTGCTCTTTTTATTCAGTCATGCTTCCTTCTGGTTCTTTATTTAGACGTGAGTTATTAAGGGTGCTTTACCTACCTCATCGAGTGTTATACCAGTTTGGGTTTGACTCGTGCGTCCTGTTGTTCCTTTTTTTTTTTTAAGAAGGAATAGGACCGTGCAGGGGTTGGATTTTTAAACTAGCAGAGCATTCCCGAATCTAGAGAAGGATATCATATTGGTTCTTAGGTGGCAATACCAGGTTGGGGTCACTGATGCTTTCTCTAAGTATTGGCTGTGTGTTTTTTGCCTGATTCTAATGCCCAGCCTGCGCCTCCTCCTCCAACTAATTCACCAAAGAGCACTTAAAGGACCCCAATCCCTCCTTCATTAAGACAAACTTCAAGCGGGCCACCTGTCCTTATTAGCTCAGTACGAGCATTAGCAAATCCTTCGTTGGTGTGATCCTAGCAAACAAGGCTTCCCCTGCTACGTCCTCCCCCTCTTTGGCAAAGAAAAGGAAACAAAGGGTTGGTAAATATCCCCCTCTTCTATGAAGCTTCACATGACTAACGTCTCAATGGCTAAGAAAAAAAGAATATGAGGCAACGACCTCCGCTCCAAAGAGGCAAAGTCCTCGGCTAGCCTTTAGTGCTTGGGGTATGACTAGCATAAGCGAGGAACAAGATCAGAGCAAGACTCTAGATGATAAGAATGCAGCTTCTTATATAGAGTTGCCTGATCAGTCGAAACCTTCGGTTTAGGTAGTTCTCCTTTTCGTCTTGCTCTGCATAGTTCTTTTCTCCATTTTTATGCTTTATTAACCTTTTTTTATGTAATTCTTCTATCTCAAGGACATAAGCATATGGTTGCATCATCTCAAAAGTTTTCATTACTAACCATTGTACTGACACCCTAAGTTCGAAACTCATCTTTCTTTTCTTCCCGTATTGTCATAGAGTGATTACTCCATTTATTTTGATCTCATTGAAGTAGGCTACGACTCAGGATAATAAGAAGAAGGCCACCACCTTGAAGGAAAAAAGACCGAGGTCCTAGGTAGCCATTTTACTGGTGGTGACACCTTGTCTTTCCTTTTCTGTGAATAATCATTCCTTTCATTTCCTTATAGCCCTAGGTTTGAAAACAGGGTAAATCCATTGCTACTTTGGGATGGCCCACGCTTTACATAGACAGCGTTGTTCATGTCAATTCGGGGAAGTATGTTCTTTAGGAGGAGGTAGTTAAGGCTGTTGTTGCCTCAGGAAAAACCTTGCCCATAGAGAAATTTGATAAGTCTGCTGCGGCCACAGGAAGCTTTACACTTCAAGATGAGGCCTCCAATGTACAAATACCATTTATTACCTCCTTTTATGTTTCCTATGCATGGTCCTCTGTCTCTTTCCCTTAAGGGAGTAGTGTTATTATTTATATGAAGTATGTTGACCTGAAACCATTTTGTGATTGCCAAATTATCCCGTCGTGCAATTGCAACTCGTGACGCAAGGCATCTAGGTGCATAAGCTAAAACATTGAGGAAACCCTTTTTTCCCAGCATATGGTTGCAAGTCGCATGCTTGGGGCATCTTGACATGGCTATTAGAGACCATGGGGCTCAATTATATGGTTGCAAATTGTAACACCCCTTACGGACGTCACAAATGTCGTTACATTTATTCATGTTATCATTATTTAAGATAAGCTATCAAGATCAAAATCATAATTTAATTAACATATTCCCAGGATCCATTCTCTTCATCATTTTTTTAACATTTGTTGAAAACTATTTATATGTATGTACTTTTCAAATAGTTTACCAACACAATATAATAAGATTGTAATTTAAATAAAAATAAAAAAAACCTTTGAAATATGTCTGAACAGTTCGGTAGGCCAAACTTTAAACATCGGCAGGCCGAACATGACCTGTAGTCCAAATTTCAACCATTAGCAGACTGTCTGAGGCTCTGCACAATTAGAGTTTTAAAATACGTAGATTGGCAGGCCAATACAAGGTAATCGATAGGCCGATTATAGCATCGTCAGTCTGCCTAGTAATGGTCGGCAAGCCGATCTACTGTCAAAATCAAAATAATTAAAACAAGTTCCGTTATCTCAAAGTGCAGAAAATAAACATTCAAAGTAATAAAAACATAATTCATAAATTTTAAACTTCTTTCTTGGCGTCTTTCATTTTCAATCCATCATGCATAGCTCACATGCCTGCCCTTGCCCTTGCCCTCCACCTATTCCATAATCTTCTTACATTTATCTGCAATATGATATAAAACTAAGTAAGCAAAAACTTAATAAGTACCTATTTCTATCTCACAACATAAAACATCGTTGTGAAACATCATAACCATAACCATCATCATCATAGTAGTACACTAGGCACAATTTTGTATAGAACATATCTTTTGTTAACATTAACCATGTTAAAACTTCATTCATTTTATCTTTAGGGGCCTAAGTGTTGCACCATTATCATCATTGTAGGCGCACCGTCATGAGAGGAGAGGCGTAGTTAATCCTAAACCAAACATGACATTATAACATAAACATAACATAACATAGAGTGTGCAGCACTTATTTAGGTGATACATATATCTATGTATACACACATTTATATATACTTATATGCTTTGAAAAACATCATCATCAAAACCTGCATAAACTTTTATACATTAAAACTTTCATAATAAAACATCATGTATAATCATCATGGAAATCATTATAAAACCATCATGACCATAGATTTCAAACTTTTATAAACTTCATCATGTTGCAGGTGAGAATATACTTACCTGATTAACTTACTAAACCTTAATTGTAGATAACCTCGCTGTAGTCTTGATGTGCTCACTTCTAGGCGTGTTCATGTCATACATTTATTTACATACATACAATTAATACTCATTTTCATGAAATCATCCAATATCATATAACTTCATTCATATCATCCAATACCATATAACTTCATTCATACTTCTATCATAAGAAATGCAAGTATGCAAGTGCATTATACTAATCATTTAAAATATTCATGCTAACTGTAAAAGTAACAACTTGCCTGACCACTAAGGTTTTACAACTCAATAAATCACAATTCGTACACAATTAAGGCATGAAACTCTAGGGGAACAAAGCTAACACATAAACATAATATCATGATTATTTTGTTGGTCATAAAAATCCCATTTGGTAACCTAAATAAGTCACAAACTTCATAGTATAAAATCTGCTAACAATAGTTGGGCAGTAAACAACCCTAACTAAAGTATATAAAATAAATTATCTTTACCATAAAATAATCTCACAAAAATCCTGCATGTAATAGACACCCAGAGCTACAACATATCCAAAAATTACCTTTAAATAAATTCAAACTAATCCAAAATGTGCATTAGAAGTTAGAGATGAGAATAACTTCAAACATATCAGGCAATGAGTCACACAAAATCATTATTTTCAAACAATTAAAATAAAATTACTTAGACTCTAAATTTTTATAACGACCTATTAACATATAAATACAGTATTACAAAAATTTTTATCACCAAATAAATTCGTTTATTTATACAAAACGTCACACAATAAGAAGTCCAAAAATTCATCGATAGAACAGCCACAAAAGCTAGTCTTAATGAAAATTCAATAACATAAAATATTCATCATTTCACCATGAGACTTTCTAGTTCAACATTTAATATATACATGAATATATTTGCCAAATTTCATGCAAAATAATATTCATTTGCATTATGAACAAAGACTATATTTTTGTGTAACATAACTAAATAGCAACAGCTTACTATGAGTGGCAGTGACTAAAAATTTAATATCTCAATATAAAAAACTCCAAATTGTGTGAAATTTTGAGGAACATCTCGTAACACATGCATGAATATCATAATAAAATTTCATTGCAAACGGAAATTTTTAGGCAAATTTCAAAATTAATCTAGAATATGTTCTTACCTCGAAAAGATTCTTCTCTAATTTCCTTAAGTTTGCCTAGAAGAATGCTCAATATTTTATTTAAATATTCATAGGAAAATAAGGGGAAGAAGAGAAGAAGAAACGTGAAGAAAAGAGAGAGAAGAACTGAGAGAGAAAAAGTATACGCGAAATAAAAAAATGGGATGATGTGAAAGTAAGACAAATGTTCTTTTCTATAAGTGAGCAATTTTTTTTTTTTTAAAGATAGATGCTTTCACGTGTAGAATAGAGAGAATTAAGGTGGAAAGTCAAAACAATTTGTTTCGCTTACCATATACCATAATTTCAAAAGTGGAAACCTTTGTCAAATATCCAATCATCCACAAAAGTCAAATATTCTATTACCTAAAACAAAGAAAAAGACCAAAAATATGCTAAGCAATCAGAATTAATCATCCAATCATCAATGCCACAATTTTGGTGATCACTTGTTGATTACTCGTTAGTTGTTTTCGGCCTGCCGATGGTTTCCTTTGGCCTACCGAATCTGTGAGATCCAACCTGTCGATTAAATTCATCAACTCATAGTTCATTGAGGGACAATTCAGCCTACTAAACTTGAAGGATCAGTCTGGCGAACTACCGCATATACTAAAATATAACAAAACATTAATTAATTACTAAGTAATTATCATGTATACAACATAAATGACATGAACACCTTGAGCACATCAATTCCATGTGATCGTCACCTGTCATCATACTTAAAATAAAATAGTTAGTAACATTATATCATATATCATAAGGGAAAATACTTTTCATCATTACTTATCTAATAATATCCGTTATATGAAAATTGGCATGTGTTATACAAATCACACGCTGAGATATCCTAGTGTGGGCAACATCTGTGAATTCATCATATTAAAGTGTGCACCGTTGAGACATTCCCACACCCATATAGGTTGGTTGCAAGTTGCAAGTTACAAATATGAGAAATTTCATTCTGTTCGAAAGCAAGCTATTATCCAAGGGATCCATTTTCATTTTCATCCCTTATGGATGTGAGCCACTAGTTGGGGAATCCTTATTTGTTGTCATCCCGTGCTGATGCAAGCCTCTATCTATGGAATTTATTTTGTTTCTTGTCCCCTGCAGATGCAAGTAGCTAGTTAGGAAATCCATTTTCTTTTCTTTCTTTTCTTTATCCGTGCAGATGCAAACTGCTAACCAGGGAATCCATTTTTGTTTTCATCTTGTGAGGATTCGAGCCACTAACCAGGGCATTTTTTTTCGACTTATACTGATGCAAGCAGCTATTAGGGGAATTCATTTTGATTTTCATCCTATGGGGATACAAGCTGCTAACCAAGAAATCCTTTTTTTGTTCTTTGTCCCATGCATATGCAAGCTGCTAACTGATTTTTATTTGTCACCTTGTGCAGATGCAAGTTGCTAACTAAGGAATCCATAGCATTGGGCCTCATTCCCTTATACTAGCCGTTGAATATTCATCCTTTTCCACTTTATTGTTATATGTATTTATACATAAATATATATATATATATGTATATAGTGCCCCTATTTTTGCTCCAAACTTCGTTTGTCGTTGCTTGGCTTTTGCATGTGGGTGACCAAGGCAAGGAAGACCCTCTTGTTGCTTCGGGCATGGCCCCTGCCAAGGCTACTCCACTGGATCAAGAAACCCTTGCTTTAAGCTGAGAGCTTGTCCTTTTTGAATAGGGGCATCTCCAGTCAGATATGCAATTGACACCTCCAATAACCTTTATGCAACGAGCCCCCATAACCATCTTCGACGCATCACCCTTGACTACTATTCGATCTGACTTTACTCCACCTACCCCATCTATAGGAGGATCTAGTTCCCTCTATAGTTAAGGCCTCTGAAGGCGATAAGTTTTTGGAAAGTAATGGTGTCTTAACCAATTCTATAGAAGTTGATTGATTTTAGGGCCAAATTCAAGAGAAGCCTGATAAAAATGCTTGGCTTAGGTTGAATTTTTATTAGGATTAGTGCCCTAATGAATAAATACTTTTGATGCATTTATGACATTTTTTGGTAAAATAAATAATAATGCAAATATTACATATATTAATAATGGTCCCCATATTACTATCATATCAATAATTATATAATAGCAAACATGTGATTTGTGTTTATTAGAACCAAATCTTAGAATTAGGCATATATGAAATTTATATGTGAAAAAGATTTGATTTGGAGATTAATAGTCTAAATTATATAGTCTGCAATCTATGCATAGATCTGGGCACTTTATACAAGCTATGTCCAATTGAGAGACAGATTATCTTCATCGTCGAAGCAAATTGACTCCATGGTAGACACATTGGTGTGTTAGATCTAGTAGTGATTGCTCACTAGACTGGACCTAAAGTTGAATTGATTTAATAATAATTTTGTTTGACTCAAATCAATTCTCTTCTATAATCATTTATGTGTTATCTTAATCTTGAAGTGAATTTATGACTCTATGTTTATAGCTTGTATCTTTTGATTTGCCAAAGGCAGGAGTTTCAATGAACGAAGGCTCCATTGTTGGTGTGTTAGAGATGCAACCTATATTTGATGAGAGCATAATCCATAGAACAAAATCTATAGCTCTTCAACAAAGAGTTAATGTTATCCTTTTAAAGGCATTATTCAACTATTGGAAAATATAACGAGCCCTCGTTAATCTAGATACATATATTAACCAAATGATATTCATCTTGTATGTGCTATGGAAGGTGAATTTTTCGATAGTGAAATAATAGAACTTTGAGATAAAATAATCAGAAGGTAAACAAAACTAAGTTCTTCATCTGATTATAAATAATCATGGGGATACACATAATATGAAAGGTCATAGTGATAAGGTTTATATTTTAGGAGTCTTGTAATACGGTATATTATCAAGAGTATAGTTTTGGGTCTATACTGGAGAGACACTAAAGTTAAAAATTAAATGGATAATTGATTAGGGATTAATTTATCTATTATTATTAGAGCATGATATGTCCATCGGGTCCCAAAGCTAGCTCACGAATTCCTTGACTACTAGTGTAGAATGGTTTACTATAGGTAATATAAGAGGTTACACCAAACAGGTTACTGGACCTGTCAGTGTGTAAGCCCAACAATCTAGTGGGACTATGGTTATGGTGGAGCATTTTAGGATAAATGAAATTAACTATTTAATTAATTAGTTTCATGATAATATTTATCTAAATTTAATTATTAGGATTTTTTGATAATTAATTATTTTGAATAATTAATTTACATCCAACTGTATTTGAATTTGGATAAAGGATAATTATTCATAAATCTTGAAATTAGTTAATTATCTAGGATAATGGAATTCAAATTTAAATAGAATTATTTGTATAGGAATTATCCTAGATACAAATTGTCACAAATTCCTACACTATGATTGGCTAGGATTTTGAATTATCCATATCTGATATGGGTGCATACACCAAAGGATAACTCATCCTTGGACGGTGTTTTCTACAAATAAGGGATAGAGGAAATTTTTTTCTAATCATGATAAACTTCTACCTCCTCTTGTAGACTCCATAAATTGATGCCTCTTTTCCTCATTTATGATTAAGTCAGAAAAAGAGTGCTATTGTATATCTTTTAGATTGATAGAAATTAGAGGCGAGTCTGTGGTGAGTTTCTATTGAGGGTGGAGATTCGTTCTTGAATAATTGTTTAGTTAAATGTATTGTTTTCGGTCTCCAACAAGTACATTAAATTATATTTAATTTATTGCTTATAGTATCATGAGTAAGATTCTTGATGAGTCGTAAAAATTTTTGAAGTTCCGTTGCTTCACCAGACCGATTTCACTCCTCATGTATTAAATTGATATTTTAGAGCGGTGGCACTCTAGCGTTTCTATATGTGAATTAATATGTGTAGAAAATATTAATTATTTGTTATCATGGGAATTTATAGTGAATTGTAACTAATAATTATTTATTTAATTTTAATTATTGTCGGTTATGTTCCTTAGAGTTTAAAAATATGTATCTAGGGTTTATTCATGGAATTGTAATTGTAATAATATGCGGTCTATCATCATTGCTTTGAATTTTTTGCTTTCTTAGAATTCTTACAAATCAGAAATGGTTTAGGACTTTTTATGTAATTTATCTATGTAATTTAATTCTATGAAGAATATTAAAGATGGAGTATTCTATTAAAGCCATTACAATTTATTTTTTGGAATTTTCTGTAAACTTTTTGGGTTTAAAATATATATTTAATATATATTGTCAAAACTATAAACTGTGTTGCATATTGGTCTTAACTAGTATGGGACTACACTAGCTTGTTTTTTTTCTCTGCCTGAAAAACACACAAAGGGATCAATTTTATCCCTGTGAGAATTTATGGCCTCTAGCCACTAAGGTGTGAAAACAGTGCCCCCTGATTGCAATGGAAGTAAGCTAGCTGTGCTGGCCTACATTGATATGATAGGCATGTGCATTGAGCATAAACACTAAACCCGTTTGTATAAATTAGCAATATGTATTATTGAATAATATAATATGATAATATGTTTTAATATATTATGATATATTATATTATAAATAATAATGAATAATAATTTTAATGAGAAAATTATGATGTTATTATTATTCAAATAATTTTTGTTGATCTTTCTAATTGGAGAAGGATTATGCATAAAAATTATTTGGAACTCAAAAGATTTAAATTTTGATCTATTTTGATCATAAGAAAGATTAGGGATAAATAACATCTTGAGTTTGAATGGGATTCAAATAGCTAGAATTGAATTTTAGTAATTCAATTTGAGAAGCTAAATTTTATTTGAATAAGATCAAAATTTGGAATTTAGATCTAGAGTAGTTATCAAATCCCTAACCCTAGGGAAAAATCATAAATGATAAATGTTATCTATTTTAATTTTGGATGATTACCAACAACCTTAATCTTATGGGAAAATGATAAAAATAATTTTATTTATTTTCTATTGAAGAAAACTGTGAATTAAAATTATTTGACTAATTTTATTAATTTTCAATGAGAGAAAATTTTGTATAAAATTATTTGAATAGTTTTATTAATTTTCTAAGATAGAAAGTTATGGAAAATTATTTTGGAACCTAAGTAAATTGTCAAAAAAATTCTTAAATTTTAGAATTTTATTGGAAAGGATTATTTAGAAAATTGGAGGACATGAAGATAGATACATGGAAGAGATGCAAAAGTGAACACTGATATATGTTTCGGTTTATTTTTGTTATCTTTATTCTCTTTTTTCTAGGTTAAGACCATAATATTACGGCCTTATGTACATATTGTTTATTGTTATGCTTTATGCCATGCTTTCTTTCTTTATGATATAATTTGTCATATGTTTGATAACATGTTATGTAGAATAGGGAGTGTCACTTATAAAATTGTTCATGCATGTTTTTGGATAAATCTTGTTTTTAAAATATTAAGTGGGAGAGGGTTCTTGATTGGGACCCACGGTCTCTATTGTTGGTCCATTTATGAAACCAAGTGACCCCGACCCTAAGGAAGGTTGTTCACCACTTGCCATATACTAGATTGGGCTTCCGAAATGAAAATGTTTGTGGGCATGATTCATGGTTGTATGCCCCAAGGCGACCATTTATTGGCCATGGATTATAAGATAAATAATGGTTATACACTTAGAACGAATTTAATTATTAACCTCCCTAAGAAGCTCTATTAATTAAATTTCTAACCAAACAAGCAATAGTTAGTAGGTATATACTAAGTGGATGGGATTCGTGTTCTAGGCTAGTTTATATTTATCTACCCCAAGGTAGTTGACATGAACAGGGCTAAAATTTATCGCAGTAATGTATGTGTTTTCAAGATTTTTTACATAGACATACTTGCATTATTGTGTGCTTATATTACTGAATGTTATTATGTTTGCTTGTTATTAATACATGTTATATATTTATTATACAAAAAAGTATCCTAGTTTATTATATATGATACTTAATAAAGACCCTAACTGGGAGAATTTTAATGATTGGAAAAGGAAACTAATATGCAAGAAATACAAACACGTACTAAACAAGCTGTATAAAATAGAACCTAAAGGCATTAATCTTAATGGGGTATTTCAGGTGTAGAGTTGCTAGTAAGATTCTAATGAGATAACGTGATACTATAGAGAACATATATGGTGATCACTCAAAGTAACATGGAAATTAAATAACTGCTAAGCAGATCATTGATAAACTAAAAGGATGTGTTTGTAGGCTAAGTTCTCTTGGTCAGACGAATGGTTATTCTTAAATTTCATGAGTTTGCAGCCATGAACTTTGAACTACTATTTAGGAACATGTATGTCTACTATGCTTAGCCACTTGATGGACCCTAAATCAAATAAAGCCAACATAGGTTGAGACTACATAAAGATGACCTTTAGAACTTTGTTGAAGGACATGCCCTTGACAACAATAATAAAGGATCTCTATGCTTTAAAGATCATGCTTAAAAGCTAAAACATTAGTTCTAACAGTGTTAGGACATTGGTAGTTAGAAGTTCTTCTAAATTCTAGTTATGGGATAGGCTAGAAGAACAAGTAGGAATAAGCCAATAAGAAA
The DNA here is from genome assembly GCA_946598075.1 of Artocarpus hirsutus. Taxonomy (NCBI): domain Eukaryota; kingdom Viridiplantae; phylum Streptophyta; class Magnoliopsida; order Rosales; family Moraceae; genus Artocarpus; species Artocarpus hirsutus. The sequence continues at coordinate 20,656 of CAMOHE010053423.1, read as the reverse complement.
GATCTGAAGAAAGTAAAGTGCTTTCACCAACAAATTCCTAGCCTGGAAAGCATAAGGAGATATGGGTCATCTATTGTAAGTTGAAGATAGATTGATGGAAGATTCTAATGATTCATGGGTTATAGATTCTAGAGCCACTAATCATATGAATATTTCTATGCATACAAAATGAGAGGTTTGCTTGATTGGAGCTTTATGTTAATAATGGATGCTGTGGTTAAGTGAAGTAGTGGGAGAAGCACATCTTTATTATGATGGTAGGTTTCGATTTTTGATAAGTCTTTACTTTATCAAACTACGATAGTACACACTACTTGACACCTACCAAACTAATAACTCTTGAAAGGTTAATGTTTCTCAATCTAAAAAGATATATATTTGGCACTTACGATTATGTTATATAGGCCTTAACGAGATATAGAGCTTGGTTAAAAGATAGTCCTCTAAGTTTCTTAGAGGTAGAATCTTTACCACAGTGAGTCTTGTTTAGAGAGCAATTGACCAAATAGCCTCATTAGGGCTAAAGGAATTCAGGCTGAAGAAATCCTAGACTTAGTAGTGCACATGGACATTTGTGTTTACATAAATGCATTGACATGTAGAGAAGCAATTGGATAAACCTATAAGTACACTTCGATTGGATCAAGGTGGAGAATACCTCCCCGAGAAGCTTGTAGGACATTTATAAGAAAATAGGATTTAATCCTATTTGACTATACCAGGAACTACATAATAGAATGGTTAGCTGATATTAGAAATATAACCTTAAAGGATATAGTACGGTCTATGATGAGTTATACAATACCACGTGTATCTTTTAAGGGATATGTATTACAAATTGTATGTTATCTTTTAAGCGATATTCCAACTAAAGCTGTTCTTGAGGTTTGGGATAGTTTCTCGATAGGCTCGGAAGTTAGAATCTCATTCCAAAGTTTACAATTTTGTAAGATATCCTAAAGGGATAAAAGATGGATTATTCTATAATAAAAAAGTCTTGATTTCCACACTTGTAACATTCCTTGTGGAAAGTAACATGCAACACTTTAAACCTCGAAGCAATTTTTTACTCGAGGAGTTAAGGACTAATTAAATCAATTCAAAGGTTCTAGATGTGGAAAAGTATTCCAATCATAGTAGAGAAACCAAAATGAAGTCAACAACCTAGGGAGCTTTGTCATAGTGGGAGAGTTGTTTATCAACTGGCCAGGTATTAATACAAGGCCTTTAGCCTGAGGTTGTTGAACTTGATGGTGATCTCACTTAATAAGGTGAATCTATAAATGATGTTGATGTAGAACTTTAGCAAAGAGCCATGAACATTAAATTAAAATCTATGGTTTCTAATGAAGTTTGGAAGCTTATAGAGACACTTAAAGTAATTAAGGCTTTGAGTGTAGTGATCTATAAGAGGAAAAAAAGAAGCGGATGGTAAGGTGAAAAACTTTATGGTTAGACTTGTAGCAAAGGGATACAAGTACAAAGTAGACATCGACTATGATAAAACTTTCTTACTTTTAGCGATGCTAAAGACTATCTGCATGCTCTTATCCATTGTTGGGTATCTCATCCATGAGATAAGACAAATAGATGTCAAGAATGCATTCTTGAACAACAATTTTCAGGATAGTATCTATATGATACAACTTGTGCCTAAGAGGATAACATCTGCAAATTGCTTAAGTCAGTTGATGGACTAAAGCAAGCTTCTTGATCCTAGAACGTAATATTAAATAAGGCGGCTAAATCATATGGGTTCGAGCAAAATCTTGATGAACCATGCATTATAAATAAATTAAGGATGGGAATTGGTTTTTCTGGTGTTCTATGTTAATAACATTCTACTAGCTAGGCATATGATGTAGACACAAAGTCATTGGTCAAAGTTTGGTTATCCAAATAGTTATACCTAAACAATTTGAGAAAAGCTAATTGTGTTCTTTGGATTTAACTATTTAACAACAGTAAGAACAAAAGGATACTTTTATCTCAAAACCTAGTACATAGATAAAGTTCTAGAGAGGTTTGCAATGTAGGATTCCAATTTAGGTTCTTAATCTATTTGGCATGGAATCATTCTTTCTAGGGTTGATTGTCTTTAGATATCAAAGGAAAGAAAATTCATGGAAAAGTTCCTTATGTTTTCGCAATGGGAGTTGCATAAGATCAGATATTTATTTATATGATCGGATAGTAAGTTGATAATAGTTGAATCCTACGCCAAAACATTGGTAGGCTATCAAGCATATAACTCAAGTATCTTTGGAGAACAAGAAATTATATTATGCAAGTGTATTCTGGCAAGGACCTAACATTTGTAGGATACATAGATTCTATTTTTAAGTCAAATTAGGATTCAAAAAGATCAACTACAAGGTCATTTTTACTTTGGGAAGTGGATTCATAGTGGGAGTATTATCTAGCATTCTTGTATTGATGATTCTACTATAGAGGTCAAGTATGTGGTTGCCATTAAAGCATGCAAAGAAATTGTGTGGCTCATGAATTTCCTTGGAGATCTTGAGGTAATCTATGGTATGGACTAATCTATAGTTTTGTATTGAGCAAAATGGTGTCTATAGATTATACCAAAGATTCAAGACACCATGAGAGGGGTAAATGTATTAAGAAAAGGTATCATATTTTTAGGAGTTTTGTAGAGTGGTAGTCTGATGGTTTTGAGCATTTGAGGACAACCTTGTCTATCTTTTTACTATAACCTTGGCAGTCAAGGGTTTTATAGAAGACAAAGGGATGTGAATTTAGTCACATTTACTTGTTTAGGGCAAGTGGAAGTTTGTTAGGATCGATGTCCTAATGAATAAATATTTTGGTGCTTTTATGACATTTTCTGGTAAAATAAATAATAATGCAAATATTACATGTATTAGTAATGGTCCTCATGTTGCTATCATATCAATGATTTTATATTGTAAGCATGTGAGCTGTGACTATTAGAACCAAATCTTGGAATTGGTCATATATCAAATTTATATATGAAAAAGATCCGATTCAAAGATTAATAGTCTAAATTATATAGTCTAGAGTCTATGTATAAAGCTAAACACTGAGGCTGTAATAGGGATCTACGTCCAATTAAGAGATAGCTTATCTTGGTCATTGGAGTAGATTGACTCCATGGTAGACACATTTGTGTGGTAGATCTAATAGTAGTCGCATGTTGAATTGGACCAAAGTTTGAATTGATTTAATAATAATTCTATTTGATTTAAATCAATTCTCTTTGATAATCATTTATCTGTTATCTTATTCTTGAAGTAGATTCAAACTCCATGTTTATAGCTTGTATCTTTCGATATGCCAAAACTAGGAGTTCCAAAGAACGAGGGCTCCATTGTCAATATGTTGGAGATACAATATATATTCTATGAGGGCATAATCTAGAGACATGAAATCTGTAGCTCTTTGACAAAGAGTTAATGTTATCCTTTTAAAGGCATTATTTGGGTATTCAAAAATATAATGAAGCCTCGGTTATCTGGATGCATATGGTAACCAGATGATATTCCATTTGTATGTTTTATAAAAGGAATGAATTTTCTGATGGTGAAATAATAGAACTTTGAGATAAAATAATCTAAATATAAAACAAAACTAAGTCATTTATTCTATTATGTATAACCTATGGGGATACACATAATACGAGAGGTCATGGACAAGATTTATATTTCAGGAGTCTCGTAATGCGGTATATTATCAAGAATATAGCTTCGAGTTTATAGTGGAGAGACATTAAAGTTAATAATAAAATGAATAATTAATCAGGGATTAATTTGTTTGTTATTGTTGGAGCTTGATAATATATGTCCATCATGTCCCAATGCTAGCTCATGAATTTGTTGACTAGCTATGTAGAATAGTTTACCATAGGTAATATAAGAGGTTTGTGACGCCCCGCCTTTTCAGGCCATCACTTAACTTGTTTAAACATCATTATCTTAATTTATTTCTTACTAGTAAGTAAGAAATTACTAGAAATTTTTTTTTCTTAACATCCTTTAAAACGTTCTTAAAAGCTGTTCAGCTTCTATCGAAATTTAAGTTGAGACATTGCTTAACATTTGACTTTAAAACTATTTCAAAGCATTTCTTAAAACTTTATAAGAAACATTAATTGAATCATAGTTTAGAACTTAACTTTTTAATTATATAAAGCATTTTTTCTTAAAACTTTTGAAAACATATATTAAATAGTGGGAAACATTTTCATTCAACAGCAAAAACATACTATGGTGGTATCTATACCCAAATCTTTCTATCTGTCATCTGCAGCACCAAGCTCTTCAAACAATCCTACTGGTCACCCATAGGACTACCTATAGCATAAAGGAACTTTTAATGAGCTTACACTCAGTAAGTTCAAACATAAACTCATAAATCATTAAAACATGCTTCATAAGCTTTTCTCTTAAAACCTTTTTCTTGAAACGTTTTTCATAAAACATTTCTTAAACATTTTTAAGGAAAAACGTCCTTTATAAACCTTTTCTTATAAATATAAAAATATTTTTCATAAACATTTAATGTAAAACGTTTCTTAGAATGTTTTTCATAACATGTCACATAAACACTCCATAACAAGGAATACAAGCAAATTCATAATACATGACTCCATTTATGCTCAATTATGAACTTTCGATTATGAGCATCTTATGATCATTAACTTTTAAGTTTTTATCTTTGTTCCTTAACTTTCCTTATCTTATAAACTTTAGTGTTTGTACCAATATCATTAATCATGAGATCATAAACATGATGATTTCCTTGTGGAAGACTTGAGACTATCAAACACCGAGGTTATATCTTTAACTTTACATGTGTTCCTCACATCAAGGAGGCTGGTATGATACTTTCTTTTTATCTTTATTTTACCTTCTTTTTAACTTTAGTGAGCACATCAAAGGCTATCATATTACATAATACATGCAACATAAAACTTATAACTTAAACTGTAAAACATTATGCATTAATAAGATGCAAACATACCTTAAACATAATTATTGTAAATACATTGCAACGTTTTCCTTGATCTTTAAAAACTTTATGCATATTAAATGCAATCATGCTTTAAACATAATAGTTGCAAGTACATTGTAGATCTTGATTTAAAATTTAAAATCTTTTGTATAACAAATGCAAACATACTTTAAAAAAACAACTTGCATAACAATTGCAAACATATTTGCAAGCATATATATAAACATTTGAAAATCATTTACTTCATGCTACTATAGCTCTAATGTTCCTATCTCATTCCTTTTCCTTTCATTAGTTAGCATCTGTGTCCTAAACATACAATACTTGACTTATTAGCTAACTTTTCTTAGTACCAATATACTCGATTGATAACAGAACTTAATCATTAAACATTCATTTCTTTTTTACATAACTTGTATACTATTGGTTAACTTTCTTTTACTTTGTATCCTATTGGTTTAACTGTCTTCTACTTAGCTTTGTAACCCACCAAGGTTACCTTTCCCTTTACTTAACTCGGTAATCTACTGGGTTATCATTCTTTTCACTTAACTTTGTAACCCATTTGGTTACCTTTTTCTTTACTTGACTTTATAACCCACCAGGTTATCTTTCTTTTAGTTGAACATCCCTTATTAAATTTTCCGTCTCATGTAACAATTTCATTATTTAACGTTTTAAGGAACATTTCCCGTATAAGAATGTTTTGTTAGTTTAGAGTATTCGACTCCGTTTTAGCCGTTTCTTAACATGACGATTTTACCTTTAACGGGTTTTTCGTTAACTTCGTAACTTATTAAACTTTTTGCTTAAATTTTCCTCTCATTTCTTACATATTGCGGAAAATTCTTGGCAAGGAGCATTTTCTAACATAGGACGTTTTTGGTCCGTTTTGGTGTTTTCACAAAATGACTATTTTGCCCTTTACAGGTCTTTAAAAACTTTTGGAACCTATTAAAACATAACTTTCATTTCTTTATGTCTCATAATATTATGGAAAACGAAAACAATGGTTGTCCTTTCAATTAAATCTATTTTGTCAAAACTTTATAGTTTTGACCCATAATGCGAAAATCTTGACATTTTTGCCCTCGAAACCAATTACAATCATTTTGTATCAAAACATCTAGTTTTTTACAAGGAATAAAACTTACAAAAGCTCCTTGGTTGAATTCTAAACATTTCATAACATTTCCATTTCATGAAATTTTGTGCTCAAAATTTGTAAAATTCATAACTTCTCAACTGAGTAGAATTTTGACAAACTATCTACATTGTCTTAACAGTTTTGATGAGTTCTATAATTTTTGTGTTTTAACTTTCTTGAAATTCCAACGTTATGGTGGACTTTTTGGCTGATTTTCAAATCTGTCAAACTTTAGCAAAACTTTACAATTTAGTCCTTTTGGAATTTTATAAGGCTTTGTTCACAAAAGTTGTTTCCCTCACTGTGTCAGTAGTTCTATACCATATTTGGAACATAAATTGGCCTCTAAGGCCCTCAAGACCCTATTCCTTTGAAACTAGCCAAACTTTACAAAGTTTAACAATTTCCTATTTTTAACTGTAAAACCCTTACTTTCTTTTTTTCTTTCTTCATTACCATCAAAATAAAACATGAAACAATCATGCCATAATGTCCATCTTATATGCCATAACTCAAACATTTCATCAAATACTTAGCATACATGTTATAACATAAACTTTAAATTATAAAGTTTAGAAATTTACCTAAACTTTACCAAGCTTTTTAATCCTAAGCTCAAAACCTTGTTATACCTTCTCTACAAAAACTATGACAAAACCCTATCAAAACGCATCCAAAGCTTGAAGAAAATAACCAAAATCCATAAGAAAACGCTTAAACTTTTACCTTCAAACTTCTTTGTTCTTTCTCCTTGCATTTACTTTTGCTTCAAGTGATAACTTGGAGGCTTGAATTTCATCAAAAATTTGAGAGAGAAGTGCCTAGGGAGGGGCGATTTGTAACACCCGTCTATTTTCATGTAACGGATTATGTCAAGTTAGTGATGACGTTAAGTAATTTCCTTATTGATTTATAATATTATTGTTACTAACTATTTTATTTTAAGTGTTATGACAAGTGACGATTACGTGGAATTGATGAGCTCAAAGTGTTCATGTTAATTACGTTGTATGTTTTATGATAATTTTTGCAATAATTAATGTTTTGTTAAACTTTATTGTATAAGGCAGTTCGGTAAGCCAAACCTTCAAGTTCGGTAGGCCGAAATGATCCTCATGGAACGGTAGGCCGATGAATAGAATCGGCAAGTCAGACCTCAAACCTTTGGTACGTCAAACTGAGCAATCAGTAGGCCGAAGACTATTGACGAGTAGTCAGCAAAAATCTCTCCAAATTTGTGACTAAGATAATTATGATGATTGGATGGTTTAATGTGACTTATTGTTGTATTTTTGGATTAATTTCTTATTTTAGGAAATAAAACATTTGAATTTTGATTGATTGGATTTAAGTGATAAGGTTTCCCATTTTTTTTAAAGTTAAAAATATGGTAAGTAAGAACAAAATGGTTGACTTTCCCTAATTCCCCTCCATTCCCACGTGATGATTGCCTATATGAACATCATACTAAAATTTCAAAGCAAAAGAAAATTCCTAGACAAAATTATAACAATCGGATTAAGGAGAAAAATACATTTTCAAAATATCAAAATGAACCATTACCTCAAAATGATTCTTCTCAAGTTTCTTTTGATTTCTTCTATGCGTTAACCCACAATATCATTCAAGTATTACAAAAAATTAAGAAGAGAAGGGGAAAAGAGAACGTGTTGAGAAAGAGAGAGAGAGTGTGTGTTTCAAAGAAGAATGTTACGTGAAAATAAAATGATCGTTCAATAGGATGCTTATCCTTCTCTTCTCAATCATCACAACTTAACATCCATTTCATATAACATCACTTACATATTTATTTCTTAAAACATACATTTACAACATATATCATTAACTTTAAAACATTTAAATAAAACAACTAACATAATTATATTTCTGACTTACAAGAATTCAAAATTTAATAACTTTACTTTCACACACAATTTGAGCACCAAATTTTGCAAGAACAAAGTTAATATATAAACACATTGCTATGATTTTTCTTTGGTCATAAAAATTCCATTTAGACTCTCAAACAAGTCATACAACTTATATACCAAAATCTGCCAGCAACAATAACACAGTGAGCAATCCATAACTCAGGTCTATTAACTTTTTCTATGATAAGTTATGAATTTTCTTCTACTATCACTCACAGTAAAATAATTGCTGATTGTTTATGTGCACATAAATGTAGTCTATGTTCATAGAGAAAATAAATGCCTTTTTTCACAAAATTTCATATGTATGTGTTTATGTATATGTTAAATTTATAAATTGAAAAGTTTCATGATAATATGATGAATATTTTATGTGTTATGGAATTTTTATTAAAGCTAGGTTTTTAGACTGTTTTAAAGGTAAATTGTTGAACTTTTATGTTATGATGTTTTTGTATGACTTAATGAACTTATTTGATGATGAAATATTTTTGTAATTCTATAATTATACGTTAATAGGTTGTCATAAGAATTTTAGAGCCCAAATAATTTTTATTTTAATTATTAAAATATGAAAAATATATGCAACTTATTGCCTATATGTTGAAGGTTATTTTGTTCACATCTTTCAATGCATATTTTGGGATGGTTTGAATTTATTTAAAGGTAATTTTTAGCTATATTGAAATTTTAAGTGTCTATTATACGTACTATTTTTATGAAATTATTTTGGGATATAGATAAATCAATATGTGAATGGAAGTTAAAATTGTTTACTATTTTGCTAATTTCTAGAAGTTTTGGAACTTTAAGTTATGTGGCTTATTTAAATTGTCAAATAAAATTTTTATGACTAATGAAAAATCATGATATTATGCTTGCATATTATCCTTGTCCCTAAAAGTTTGGTGCCCATACTGTATCTGAATGTTGAGTTATTAAGTTATGAATTCATGGAGATCAGTAAATATTTGTGATGATAGTTTTATTTTAATGATTTATGGTTAATGAAACGTATTATGAATTAATGTTTTGGAGAGATAAATGTATGTGGATGTATTATGGAATTTGTAAGAAGTTATGTGGTATTAAATGATTTCATGGTCTCATGAAAATAAAAGTTAATTGTTGTCTTTTAAATGAATGACATGAACACACTAAGGAGCGAGCATATCGAGACCACAGCGATGTCACCTATAAATAAGGTTAAGTAAGCTATATAAGTAAGTACATTCTCACCTGCAATATGATATGTTTTATAAAGGTTTGAAATTATGTTCATGGTGATATCTATGATGATTTTATGACGATTTCATTTTATATTACTCATGAAAGATTTGATGTTCAAAAGTTATGCATGTATGATAATGACGTATTTTAAAGTATAAAAGTTTATATATGTATGTATGTATCACCTAAATAAGTGTTGCACACCAATGTTATGTTATGATATGTTATGATGTCTTGTTTGGTTTAGGATTAGCTACCCTTCTCTTCTCATAACGGTGCGTCTACAATGATGATTATGGTGCAACACTTGGGCCCTTAAGATAAAATGATTTAAGTTTTAATATGGACAATGTAATAAAAGATATGTTTCTTATGAAATTGTGCTTGGTGCGTTATTATGATGATGCCTATGATGATGATGTTCTTAACATGTTTTTTTTAAGTTGTGAGATATAAATCTACTTCTAAGCATTAGCTTACTCAGTTTTATATCATGTTGCAGATAAGGGTAAAAGGATAATGGATTAGGAGGAGGGCATACAAAGGCGTGTGAGCTAAGCAAGCTGAATTGTAAATGGAAGAATGCCGAAGAAGGAAATTTTAATGATATAAACTATGTTTTATAATTTTGAGCATGTTTATTTGACGGACTTTTAAGATTTGAACCATGACACTTTAACTTTATAGTTTTATCAATTTTCTTCTGCATTTGAAACATTAAGACTAGTTTTTAAACAAAATTTTTATAACAATTTGGCCTGCCAATCATTACTTGTCGGACTGCCGAATAATTTAATCGCCCTGCCGATCTTTTTAATTTTAAAACCCCGTTTTGCAAAGCCTCGGGTAGCCTACTGATGGATGATCTTCGGCCTGTCGGTTGAGTTCGGCTTGCGGAAGTCTCAAGTTCAGCCTGTCGAACTATGTAAGCAGATTTTGAACTATGAGTTTTTATTATGAATTTATTATTTAGTGAGATAAACTATTCAAAGAATGTTTATAAATGGGTAATATATTAAATATTGATGTATAAAAAAAATGCACGCATGGATCCTGGGTACATTTTTCAATTTATGTTTTCAAATTATCTTTTAATAAAATAGTTTATCCTAGAATAAAAGTATTAAGGAATGAATGTAACAACATCTGTGACGTCCGTAAGGGGGGCGTTACACAATTTTTGGAGGAAGAAAGTGAACATTTTTTGTTCATTTTTTTTGGTTGCTTAAATAAGTGAATAAAACATGATTTTTTAACCAAATTGATGACTCATCATCATGAGTCATCACTAACATAATTTAAGCTAAAAAGTTGAGGCAACCTTGGCATTGTATAACTTGGCCACCCAAGGGGGTTTGGTGGCAAATTTTCATTTATTTTAGTGTCCTATGGTGGGTCCTACAAAGACTTTTTGCACATTCTAAATTTATACTGACAGTATTTTTCTTCTACTGTCGATATTCCTTTATATACAATTCATGAGGTCCCATAACCTCTCATACTTATTTACATCCATTTCCAATGTAATTCATATACTGCTTAACTTTATAAGTCTAAATTGATACTAACAGTATTTTTCTTATACTGTCGGTATATTCTCTATATTGTTATGAGCTTACACAACATTCCTTACCCATTCATGTCCTCCAAACAATATTACTCCTATATTGCATTAGCTTTATATAGCCTAATTTCTATATTGCTTAACCTTAATAGTCCAATTCCTATATTGTATTACTTTTGTAGTGTAATTTTTATATTATATAACCTTATCAATGTACTTTCTTACACTATATTATTCTAATACTATATAATTTTTTATATTATTATACATTATTTTTCTTAAACTGTATTTTTGTCTTAATATAATCCTTAACTTATTGCATTTTTAATATACTAGAAATTCTCGGGTGTCACAAGGTTACGCTAGACCGGTTACTAGACTTGTTAGTGTACAAGCCCAACAATCTAGTTGGACTGTGGTTGTGGGCGCCTACAGGTGGAGGATTTGAAGATAAATGTAATTAATTATTTTATTAATTAGTTTCATGATAATATTTATTCAAATTTAATTATTAAGATTTTGTGATAATTAATTTTTTTTGAATAATTAATTTAAATCCTAATTATATTTGAATTTAGATAAAGGATAATTATTCATAATTATTTAAATTAGATAATTATCTTGGATAATAAAATTCTAATTTAAATAGAATTATTTGAATGAGAAATATCTTAGATGATGTAGATTATCATAAATATCTACACTATGATTGGCTGGGATTTTGAATTATCCCTTTATGATACAGGCGTGTACACTAAGGGATAACTTATTCGTGGGAGACATTTTCTACAATTAAAGGAAAGAGAAAATCTTCTTCTAATCTTGATAAACTTCTACCTTCTCTTATAGACTCTATAAATAGATGCCTCTCTTTCTCATTTATGATTAAGTCAGAAAAGAGTGCTATTGTGTATCTTTTAGACTGATTGAAATTAGAGAAGAATCTGTGCTGAGTTTCTATTGGGTTGTGCTCACACACACAATAGATAAAAGGAAGAAAATAGCATTGAAGATCTAGCGGTCAAGATTCATTCTTAAAGAATTGCTTAGTTAGATGTGTTATTTTTGGTCTCCAATAGGTACATTAAATTAGATTTAATTTATTGTTTATAGCATCATGAGTTAGATTCCTAGTGATTCGTAAAAGCTTTTGAAGTTCTGCTGCATCATAAAATTGATTTCTCCAACAATTTCATCAAGTGGTGGGTCATAGATCCTCCAATGGGATTTCGACATTCATTTGTCCTTAAAGTCATATGTTTGACATAAGCGAGTGTCAAAACAAGAAGGCCATTGTCGGAGTTAGATGTTGAGTTTGCCACCTTCCAGCATGTGCAAGTACCACTTGAAGCTATGTTGCTTCTAAAGAAAGCCTTTGCTCTAGTCCCAGATTTTGTGCTTGTTCATGGCAAGGATGGCTTTCTTCACCTGTATGTTCTTTCGGGCTTTGCTATGGTTCTTCTTGGCCTTCACCACTCTTCATTACTTGACATCTCATAAGCTATCTTATCCTCGTGGAGGGATACGTGTCATAGCACCGAGGCATTAGGTTATCAAGTTTTACATTTGGCGACCTGCGCCTATAATGTTGCTTATGCCATTTTTAAGAACGGCATGTTTCAGGTGAGAGAGCAGTTGTGGATGTTGAGATTGCATACTTTGACATGAAGAAAAGATCTAAGTTTTTGGCTCCAAACTTGGCTAAGCATTCTGTTTTTGTCATGGTGGTGGGCTTGCAGAACTCCTAAAGCCTTAAGTCCATGTTTCATCATGTTGTCGGAGTTGGTCAAGAATCTGGCTTATGTGTTCCTTTGGGTTCCCTTTCCAACCATCAAAAAGGATGAAATTTGGAGTTTCATAACCCTTAGGATAAGGCTATTTTCACAGCTAGGTCAGATAAGGCAGTTTGGGAATAGACTTTAAGTCCTTTGGAGGTATGCTGTAGACCTGTTTCTCAAGGAGTGAAAGCACTTCAACCTAGGTAAGGAACCTCTGGCTGCTGTGTGAGGGCCCTTGATTCTTTGGCCATGGCCACTACTTCTACTTCAGGTGCCTCATGGTCGGTTGTGGCATGAGCATCCTACTAGGCTAGGGTGTTCCTGAGCTCATTCACCCCAAACAAGAGCGTCCCTAAATATAGGTGATCTTGTGGTCTATGTCTGCAAGCTCAGTGTCTAATAGCCTAACCGATTCAGGAGCCATAGTGTTATGTTCTAATAGAGATATGGATGCTTTAGTCTTGCCTTCTAGAGCGGTCTTCATCTTCTTAGATTTGGATGGAACCATAAAGGAATCCAAGTCTAGCATCCTTAGTGGAGTCACTTAACTTTAGGGCTCTTTTGCAAAGGACTTGCAGACTGGATGGTTCGGGCTTCATGGGCTCTCTTGATTGGGCCAAGTTGGATTTCTGTCAGGTGTTAGGTGTAGTATTTCAAGTGTCAAGACCAATGGGTCTACAGTAGACAATTTTGACATTAGGAGTGGCTGTGTAACACCCCTAAGTGGGGGCATTTAATAAATAAAATAAAGATCAAAAAATAAAAAAAAACTTTAAAACAAATTTGCCCGAGACTTAGATGAAAACTCTCAAAACAAAATAAAAATATAAACAACAATTAAACCATAGTTTAATGTAGCACCTTTAATTTTAATAATGTAAAACTATCATCATCATCATTCCAACCCTCAACATATCTTAATACAGTCACAAAAAGTAACAAACGATGCTTACATTTTCATGAGGAACATTCTCAACAAATGATACAATTCCATCATGATACATCTATATAGCTTCTTTAACTATTTTCTCGTAGCCACCTTACAATTGGTGAGTCCTAAAAAGATGAAAATAGAGGGGAATAAGTGACAGCATGCTCAGTAGGGAAAACATTTCTCACCTTTAGGTTTTTACCATTACCATATTAAAACCTGCATAGTTAGTCTATAATCATTATTCATCAATATTATCATGTTTAATTCCGATGGATATCTTATGATCATTGTTTCCAAGTTCCATACATATATATATATATATACATATTTATTCAAGATTCAATTATACTCATCTATATCAACCGTGTAATAGAATATCATATTGCTCAACTCAACGAAACCCGAATGGGCATACTTGATCACCCTTCAAACGTTCTAAGGGCGTTCCGGTGAGGGACATTAAGCCCCGAGTTCTCACCAAGTCGATTCTTGTATAGTGCGTTCTAGGACTTTCGATCTAAGGGAGCATCATCATCTCCCCCCTATTTACCTTTTAGGGTATTCGTGCCCAATGACGTAACCCCCGCTCTCTTCATGTCTCACAATTCCTTTATATTTAATCATTATTTACCGAGTTAGTTTTCCTAACCATGCTTCTCAATTTACAACATGTGTTAAATCATTATCTTCCTTGCTGTACAATAAAAGACAAGTTCCACATCATCATGTTATAGATAATATCATATACATTCAAAATATCATAAACATATCTTGCAACATAAAACAACCAAATTTTAATTTACCAAAATCTCACAAAAGATGAGTAATAGAATCCATACCTCTTTACACATATCCATTGATAATTTTTAGGTTATACAATTCACCACGTAAGCTCTAAATATGCCGTTATCCTAAAATCTATAAAATAACCATACTTTAACTTAAATCCTAATTTTTAATTATGTCAATTTATCATTTATTTTTACTAGTGTGCCATAATCATTAATGTACTAAAATTGTAAATATCAATTTTCTAACTTAATTTTAGTAAATTATAAAATAACAATAAAATTAAAATATACGAATTTTATTTCGGTATGAAATATATTAAATGAATTTTTAAAATAAATAATACAATTATAAAATATTTAGAAATAAAATAATTAAAAAGTTTGATATTCGCTAAAAAAAATTATTTGAAATTGCAAATTTTTTATAAAAAACTATTTATTATTTTCGAAACATAAGTGATCGAATAACCACTATTGTCTTAGTGGTTTGGCCTCCTTTATTTGTCCCTAAGGTGGGGGGTTCAAATCTCACCTGAAGCTAAAATTCGGCTCCATTTTTATTAAATCTCTATTTTGGAAAAAAGAAATGTCGTTTCTCCTTTATAGGAAAAACGACAAAAAGCTAGAAAAACAACATAAAATTTGAAAAAAATGCACATACGGGTTCTTGATTGTTCTTTACCTATTCTCAATCAAAATTCAGGTTAGTAACATGTTTCTAAGCTTAAAAATGATGTATAATCATTCACAAAGATTAAAAACACATTTCTCATAAATTTTCATACCAAAATATAACTTAAAATCAAACTTAAAGTTTTAGAAATTTAACCTTAAAACTTAGCTCAAAACTGTGATTTTATCTTGAAAACGTTTAAATCTCCTTAATTCTTGAGCTTGTGAGAAGTTGTTTGTGGATTTTGTGATAGAATAACTTGAGTTTTCCTTTGGTCTTCCTCTGCTTGTTCATCTAGAAAAGGAGAGAAAAGAAAAGAAACATAGAGGAAGGAAGAGAGAGAAGTGTCGGTGTAAGAGAAAGAAAGAGGAAAGAAGAATGAAAAGAAAGGTAGGGGAGTGAGACGTGGAAAAGAAAGGAAGAGAGAAGGGAGTTGAATAAAAAGAAGAATAATGGAGGGGGAGACAAGGCAGGTGAGTGTTGGATGCTTAGGGTCTATTTAGTAAATGGATTCAAATTAGTGATTTGATTTGAGTTAGTGTGATTTGAGTTAGAATTTAAGTTAGTGATTTGAATTGTTATCCGAATTTGTGTTTGGATGTGTATTTAGCTTTTAATCTGAGTGTGGAATAAAATTAGAATTTGTGTTTGGAAAGATAGTGAAAATAGTTTTTAATTTATTAACAAATCTAATAAATCCTTAATGTTAATGATCCTAAAAAATATGCAATATGGATCTTAATTTATTCCTCTCTTTACTAGGAACACAATGAAAAAAGAATCATCTCAATTGGATATCAAATGAAGAATTTATGATTTTTTGTTCTCAAATATAGGAGAGAGAATTTTAGTTTTTACTGTAGTAAAAATATCCGAGTATCACAAGTTTAGGGGGGCATGAAAACTCTGAAAACTTGAATTTTTGATACTCAAAGTATTCGAATTTTCAAAGAAACAAACATATATCTAAAGGATTATTGATACTTGAATCCAAATTTGAGTATATTGAGTCCAAATAATACTCGAAACAAATGGACTTTTAATGTATCCTCTAGAGGCTTTTAGACACAAAATGCCAAAAGGGCATTTTCGTAAATAATTAGAAGTTTCAAGGACCTTTTGGTAAATATACTAAATAGATAAAGAAAAATTTTAGAAAATTTAAAAATAGGAAGAAATGAATAGGATGAATTAGATTTTAGATTAAACAAATTTTAATTGGCACACTAATAATTAATTTAATTACCATAATACCTGTTAGGAAAATAACAGGTGTTACAGTTCTACCACCCTTGAAGAAATTTCGTCCTCAAACTTTCAAATCTAATCATACTAGTAAAACTACAATTCCATTATGATTCCACTTTTGATTCTAACTCGTTAGTGTTATTTGTCCTCAAATGTAAGTTACCGTGTCTCCACTTATTTACTTAAAATATCAATTTCACTCTAATTTCTAAATCCCTCAACAAGAGTATTTCTAGTAGGTTCCACATTGATAAAACCACATCTTGGTTTAGGATTCTAATTAGAAAAGCACACATGTTGATCATATCATATATATTTTTTTAATATCTAGTCCTTCACTACTCATAGACTGTGATTTACAATTACATTT
Source organism: Artocarpus hirsutus (assembly GCA_946598075.1). Lineage (NCBI taxonomy): Eukaryota > Viridiplantae > Streptophyta > Magnoliopsida > Rosales > Moraceae > Artocarpus > Artocarpus hirsutus. Next base: position 3,992 of record CAMOHE010053423.1, on the reverse strand, counting down.
TTGGCAATTACTAAAGAAACTCTATATACTTTATCTTTGGGTTCTTTTCTTTTCTGGGTAAAGAAAAGTCAAGGATAGTTGATTTGATAATAAACTAAAACATGATCTTAAATTATACAATACAATCACTTTTATTCAAAATCATACATTAAACTTATACATAGAGATATTAGAGGGAAGTTTGTAGTGGTAAACAAACTCAATAGATTCTTCATTAAACTACTACCTTTATAACACACAAACATTTTACCCATATAAGCATAACACACTCATATTTTCTATGAAATTTCCCCATAATTGACCTTGGTACTTCCACAAAAAATTAACAAAGTACTATACTTTACAAACATAATACAGATACGTTTCATGAGTACAAGATACTTCATGTACCAACTATCCATATCATGCATGCTTAGAGAATACAAAAAAATTGATAAATAAAAGATCGGACCTTAAATAGGATGCGTTTCGAGAGCATCAAGTACTCCGTATCATCAGCCATCCCAGCATTAGGGTTAATGAATCTAAAGGTTTTAACAACAATATACCGTAAGAAATACAGAGTGTGGGGAAAACGATTATTCATGACACATAAAATACAGACATATATGCCATGGGTAAACCAAAAGATTACAGACTAAGATTCAAATCAAAAAGTCATTCTCGGCCTTCCTTCTCCCATTCAAGCTTGGATGTTGCAGTGTCAGACTCTGGATGGATGATTTGCATCTTATCTAGAAATTCCTCAACTGTTGAAGCAGTAACAAAGATTTGTCTCTCCGATTCTACAATGAAGTTTTCCTCCACAACGTAATCTAAAAATTTTAAAAGACCATCATAAAAACCATTTACATTTAAAAGTCCCACGGGTATAGAATGAAAGCCCAATAATTGCCTACTAGCAACTATGAATATTTCCTCAAGGGTACATAGACCACTAGGTAATGCTATAAAAGCATCAGAATTATCAATCATGATTTTATGACGTTCAAGGGTGTCCAAAACTCTTTTCTCTCTACCTATTGTTTTTCCACAAAGGTTCCCTTCAGTTAAATGTCGAGAAATAATCCCCAAGACTTTGACACCACCAGACTTAGTTGTTGTTGTCACATTTCCCATTAATCCTAAACTACCACCCCCATAGGTCAAGTTAATCTTTCTATATGCTAGGACTTGCCCTAAGTGTTTTGCGGCTTCTAGATAGACTTTATCTTTTTAGGGCTGAAACCACAAAAGACACCGACATTGTTTATTTTCTTGGTGGACTGGGAAATAAATATATTTGGTTTATATAAGTGATTGCTTTATGTCTACTCCACTTAGACTCGGGGTTCCACATGAAATTTTAAAGATGAAGGGTACTAAAAAGGACTAAAAAGATAGACGGCTAAGTAACAAAAAGATAATCCAAAGATTTAAATAAAATATTGTGCAGATAAGAAAGTAAGAAAAAGCGATTAACAATTTAAGGAAAGTTTGATATTCTTTATGAAAAATTTTAGACACGTACTGTGTAATTTTTAACAAATGTATACCGAATCTAGAAAATCAATATAAATGACAAACTATTGTAGAACTTTCGAAATTTGAAACACAAATCTTGAAATATCTAGATAAATTTCAATGATTCAAATAGGTTACAGTATTGCATATGATGTGTCAGACAGGATAATATATTTTATTATATATATTTATATTAAAGAAAACCATAAATTAAATAAAATACTAACACTTACTGTATCGATCTAATAATCACAATTATTTCAAACACAAAGGCAAATATTCTAAGTAAACGAAAGACACAGACTATTGAACAACAACTAAAATGATTTCAAACAAACAAAGACTAAACAACCTTTACAGAGCAACGGCTTATTCCCCATCCAGTTTTCTTATGGCTTGGCAAACAAGATCTAGAAATACTATATTTCTGAGACGTTGTCTTTCTATGTACATTTTGGGCCAGAGTTTAAAAATAGCTCCTTGAAGAAACCCACTAGGATGATATTGAAGAGGAGCATGGAGGTTATTCAGGTTCTCCTTAGAGAGTCCCTCCCTACAAACCTTATTTTATCCTCTCTGTTTACAGACACATATCCAGGTGAAATACATTTACCATTGCAATTTTATCAACTACATTTGTTATAAGTGACTACGATGACACGAGCTCATATTTTCATCGCACTATGGCTGGTACCTATACCTAGTAAACCAATATCTTGACTAAAGTCACTCGGATGGATCTTTCCCTTTATCAACATCCTCACATCACCAGGGATGCCAAAACGCATAAGAATCCACAACTTAGTGATCTTAGTCTTGTATTTCTTTCTGAGAATCTTTTGGGAGAGTAAAGGAAAATATTTCCTTAGGTGTTGATACTTTAGGTCTATGATGAGATGAAAGAAGAGTAGATAAAGAAGAAAAATAGAGATAGTAAATTGCAAAATTCTAGAATTCCCTCTTTTTTTAGAGAGAGAAACAATAAGCAAATTGCAGAATTCTAGAATTCCTTCTTCTTTTAGAGAGAGAAACAATAAGTTCTAGAGAGAAGGAAGAGGATTTGCATTTTAAAGGGGAAATAACAAGTTTAGAGAGGAAGTGAGCTCGAAGAAATGAGCTGATATGCATAGTAGACATATATATAGACAATGATTAAACTACTATAGATGACACATGTAGAGACCACAAATGAGAGACAATGTGGATCAAACTGATTTTAGAATCTGAACAAAGCCCAAATGTTCTAAGTTGAAATAGGTCGGGAGTTTTGGGCCTTAATATATTTGGAACGAGTTAAATAACAAGCATGAAATTGAAATCCAATTTACACAGATCTTAGCCCAGATTCGAAGTGTAACGCCCCCCTTCTAGACGTCACAGATAACGTTACATTTATTCATTAAAACTGAAGCAAACTATTGTAATTGATAACATGTATTTGAAATCATAATTTGGAAAAGCATTCCCAGGATCTTTACATACATTTTTTTTTTATAGAAATATACAAATACTATTTATAAGAAATCATAATCTTTCTTAATTAAAACAATTTGCTTTTCCATAGTCATTGTATAAATAGTTTGCTAATATTATTTAAATTAAATGGCCTTTGAAAAAAAAACAAAAGACAAAATTCTTTGAACATGTCTCAGCCGGCAGGCCGAACTTTCAACTTCGGCAGGCCGAACTTAACCGGCAGGCCGTCCGAGGCCTTGCAAAATGGGGTTTTCAAAATCCACAGATCGGCAGGCCGATGCTTGACAACCGGCAGGCCGATTGAAAAACTTCGGTAGTCCGACCAATATGGTCGGCAGGCCGAACCCTTTTAAAAAAAAAAATGATAATAAGATTTAAAACTTCAAATGCGGAAGAAAACTTTATAAAATAGTAAAACACATTCACAAAATTTATAAAAATTATACTTAAATTATAAACATACCCATAAAGTTATAAACATAATTAAAAACTTAAAATTCATAACTTATTCCTTCAAAACTTCTTTCCTTGGCGTTCTTCCATTTGCAACCATCTTCCTTAGCTCACACGCCCATCATAGTGTCCTCCGCCTATTCCATTACTTTCTTACCCTTATCTGTAACATGATGAAAAACTTGAATAAGCTTATGCTTAGTAAGTACATGGTAATTCTCACAATTTAAAACATTTCATAAACATCATCATCATCAACTTTAAAACATTTCATGAACCTCATCATTATCATCATCATCATCATCATCATCATGATAATAGTGCACTAGGCACATTTTCATAGGAACATATCTTTCATTACATCATTCATATTAAAACATATCCATTTTATCTTTAGGGGCCCAAGTGTTGCACCATAACATCATCATCATAGGCGCGCCGTCATGAGAGGAGAGGGGTTGCAAAGCCCAAACCAAACATGACATGTCCAACCTTTGGGACATCATAAACATAAACATAGGGTGTGCAACACTTATTTAGGTGATACATATATACATACT
>CAMOHE010053421.1:0-22425 GCA_946598075.1 Artocarpus hirsutus | reverse complement strand
GTTATAAGGATTGCTTCGTCCACTATCGAAAGAACTAATGCTTCCACTATTGGCATTGCCGTGTTGATTCTTCATTTGAGCCTAACAGTTGTTATTGCCTCTCTTGTCGTTCCTTTGGAGTGTTAGACATGTATGCTTTAAGGAGTAAAAATATAATATATTTTTGGAGACATTTTTATCAATAAAGAATTTATTTATTATTTATATACCAAATCTTTTCGTCTTTACTTTTATATTTGTTGAATATATGATAAGCAAACAAAAGTCTGAGATCATCGGTCTAAACCTTTAAAGTCAGGTATATGATGGACAGATTATGTGGAAGACATAATTCTAATGGAAAGGGTCTAAATTATAAGATCCATAATCAAGGGAATAAAGTTGAGTGCTTTATTCATGCAAAGATTGTTATGTTGTCTATATTCTTAACGGAATATGGTTTGTCTTGGCCATTGGAGGTGGACTCTATGAATAGAAACATTGGTGCATTGTCATAGGTGATGATGTGTTGGATCAGAATATAAAGGGAATATATTTGGATTAATAATTCTATCTTAGCAAATCGATTCACTTTAGACAATCATATGCGTTGTATCTTAATCCTAAGATTAATAGTGAGCCCATTGTCTTGACTTATGTCTTTTGATGTACCAAAGAGTGACATCTACATTTTACGTTGGTATGCATGCCAGTACGTTGGATGCATGACTCTTGATAGCATAGACCTGTTATTCATAGATATGGAATCCATAGCTCCTCTTTAGAAGTAGATGATATCTTCTTACATGCGTTATCCAGTAATTGAAAAGCTGGGTGCTCAACCATTTGGATACATAGGTGTAATCAAATAGTATACCATCTTTGGATTGTAAGTTTTTCGATGGTGAGATAATGGAACGTAAGATAAAAATAATCGAGAAGGTAAGATAGAATTTATCCTTATGCCAATTATAGATAATCCTATGGGGATATGATATATTATGATATGTCATGGATACTTAGCTATACGGGTTTCATAATTCTATATAGTTCAAGAATGTAGCTCTGAACTTTTAGTGGAGTAGCATTAGAGTTGATAATTATAAAATGTATATCTAGGATATTGGGTTTCATAATTATCGGCAGCTTAAACTATATAGGTCCATCAGGTCCCCTTGCTAGCTCATAAAAGTCCTATAATGATATGGCGTGCTTTTTCAATAATTGGTGACTTGTGTCAAATTATCAGATTGGCTGAAAATTCGATAGGATAAGATAATTCATGTCTATTTGTCGGATGATTTAATTTTTTGAAAATTAATTTGAGATAAGCTTGTTAAATGATTAAGAATATTTTTTTTTCCTAGACGTTATCTAGATATGACTATTTTAATCAGTTAACTTCTATATTGGGTTATTTGAATTAAAACTGAGGCTCTGTCCCTAGAATCTCAAGTGGAAAATAAAGATTCACATGGATCAAAAATCATAAGTTCGGCAAGCTAGTCTTCATTTTAGGCCTGCCTGGCTTGCCGATGGGTAAGTTCGGCAAGTCGGCCTGGCGACCGAGCGATAAATATATCACGCATTTTCACATGAATTTTATTAGATATTGATCTTAATTTGATTCTGATTCAAATTTTTGAGGGCTTATCTGGTAATGACTAACCTTTGGGCCTAACCTCTATAAAAAAGGGAATGAGACTCATTTTTATTTAGATTGGTTGAGAAATCTTGAGTGAGTACTTTGCCAATAAGACTTTGACACTCCTCGAAGAGCTGTTGTTCACAAATCATGAACTATAGCTTTGGGTATTTCTTGATTGGTTGGAAGGAGAGCTACCTATGGAAGAGCTGTACGAGTGTGCCCACATACACACCAGTCGTGGGTAGAGAATAGCAAAGAAGGCTAGTTGGTTGAGGTCCTTCTACAATGCCTTTTCTCTTCATCGATTGCGGAGCTTCTTCAGCATGCAAGGTTAATAAGATCTGATTAATTTATACATATAGTGTGTCAAACTTGTGTTTTAGAAAATACTCTAGTATAAAATTTTTAAAATTCTATTGTGTATGATTTTTCCAACAATTGGCATCAAAGCCAAGGTTTTTATATAAATTTGCAAGTTGTGATCATGCTATATGAATAAATTATGTGATCTTGATCTCTCCTATACTTAAATTTAATTTTTTTTTGGGAATTGGCACTCTAGGTTTCTATATATTTTTATGTTGTTATGTATTATATAGTACATGTTTACTAATTAACTATGGTTGATTAAATTATTATTTAATTTTTAATTAATTAATTAATTTATGCCAGTTATGGTTCCTTAAAGGTTAGAATGTGTGTATAAGTTTTTCATATAATTAGATGGTAGACTATCATCTCCATCTAGGAATTATTATTCAATTTTAAATTTGTAAGAATTTTACAATTAAATAATCATTCAAAGAAGACGAATCTAGAAGATGGATGATAACATTCCCTAGGTATTTCTTGAGTCTCTAATTTTATATTTTGAATTGTCGAAAATAAAAATGATAAATTGCAACAAAAAATTGTATTTTCTAAAAAGCATGACTTTTGCTTGGGTGGCATGCTGAACCTTCAAGTTTGGCAGACCAATGGTCACAGATCGACAAGCCAGACTTAAGGTTCGGTAGGCTGTCAGGGGGGTAGAAATCTGATGGCTCTGGCAAAAGGCCAAACTTTCTAATTTAACAGGCCGATCTGTCATGACCAGCAAGCCAGACTGTGAGGTTTGATAGGCCAAAGGGTCATGACCAGCAGGCCGATTACACAAGTCGGCATGCCGATAGAGAGCTATAAATTTTTCAAAAAAATATGTGTTTTTGGCGTAGTTTTGATTTTATTTTTGGGATAATTCTAAGAAACATTAAATTTAGATATGATCAGAAATATGGAGTTTTTATCTATGCGGGATTGAAGACTTGAAGGTGGATATTATATGAAGAAGGATACAATTTGAAGATTCAAGCATGAAGAATCCATAATATGTTTTGATTATTTTCTTGTAATCATTGTTTTCTTTTATCTAGGGTGGAACCATAACATTACAACTATTTTTTATTATTCTGCCTATGGCTTTGTATGATCACTTTACTTGTCTGCAATATAATATGATTTGCCATGTATATTGATAACATGTCATATAGAAGAAGGAGTGTCACTCATTAGAAAGTTGTTCATGTATGTTTATAAAATAAAACCTTGATTTCAAAAAGAATGAGTGGGAGAAGTTTTTTGAAGAGAGGACCAACGGCCTCCACCGTTGGTCCATAGGTAATACATAGTGGTTCCAACCCCTAAGAAGGGACTTCATCATGTACTAGGTTGATCTCCGAGAGGATAAGGTATTTTAGCATGATTTATTGTTGCATGCCCCTAAGTGGTGATTATAAATCATGGATAAAATATTGAAACAATGGTTATACACTTAAGTTAATTTTACTATTAACCTACCCTAGGAGCCCTGTTAATAAAATTAATGGCCAAAGAAATGATTATTAATATATGTTGGATCATATGGGTCCTAGATGGCATATATTAATCAAGAGGGGATCTGTGTTTCTGATTGAATTTGGCAAGACTCCCTTAGGAGCTTGTTGAATTCTAAATTAGGAATTATTGTTGTGAGGTTGTGATATTTTCAAAGTTTTGACACATAAACACATTTGTATGTTATACATGATTGTGTTATCTTACTAAATTATTATGATATGTATGCTTATGTTTGGCATATGATTCTTTATTGTAGATTAAAAATGCCTAAAAGCACTTTATCATCGATACATGACAAAAACCAATTAACTGGTGAGAATTATAATGATTGGAAACGAAACCTAAACATCGCCAACTTTGTGTCCTCCTGAGCCTATGGGAGATTCCACTAATAAGCAAATCCAAGCACATAATCGCTAAAAAGATGCCAATGATCAAGCCTATTGCTATGTTGTGGCCAGCATGAATAACATGCTATAGGCTCAACATGAGGATTATGAGACTGCTAGGCTGATCTTGGATAATCTAGAAGACATGTTTGCAGGCTAGGCCTTAACAAAGTGACAAGGGACGCTTCAGAAACTCTTAAACTATAAGCAAAGACCGAAGATGTCTGTAAAGGAGCATATGACGTTAGTCATGGGTTACCTTGCTAAGGCTCAAACCAATGGAGCTGACATTGATGTTGAAACTCAGATGACTATGGTCTTTGAGACTCTATATAAGGAATTCAATCTGTTTTGAGCTAACATTTAATTTGAGCAATAGACAAGATATGACCTTGACGGAGTGGATGAAACACTTATTGGAGTTCGAACTACTAATTAGGGAGTCTCTTACTGGTGGTGAGGCTAGCTTGACAGCTGCTTCCGGTTCCAATCCTAAACCAAGGAATGGAAAGAAGCAACAGGCCAAGAATAAGAAGTCTTTTATTCTTGTTAATGACAAGAACAACAAGATGAAGAAAAAGAACCCGAAGAAGCTAAAGTTCTTCTGTAGGAAGGCTAGGCATATAAAGAATAATTACAAGGACTTCCTTTCCTAAGGAGGTAGGTGTGATCTTTTGTATTTAAAAACTTGTTTGGTTGAGGAATCTAGTGACATTTGGGTCATAGATTCCAGAACAGCTAATCATGTTTGTGTTTCTCTGTAGGGGTTCAAAGAAACAAGAAGTCTGTTGCATGAAGACTTCATGCTTTAGATAGGTGATCGATCCTTGGTCTTAGCTAAAGTAGTGGGAGACGTCCATCTATATTTGGATAACTATAAGAATTTAATTTTACAAGATTGTTTTTATGTTCCTAAATTTAAAAGGAATTTAATTTCTATAGCTTGTTTATTTAAAGACTCCTATTTGGTTTCCTTTTATAAAAAAGTGGTTATTCGTAAAAACAAATCTTTTATCTATTCTAAATGGATGCAAAATAATCTATATTTTATCAAACCAAAGATGGACTTACTATTTAATGCTAAGATGAATGATAATAACTCTAAAAGACTTAAAACTTCTCACTCTAATAAGATTTGGCTTTGGCATTTACGACTTGGTCATAATAACCTGAATAGGATTCAAAAGTTAGTAAGGGATGGACCTTTAAGTCACTTAAAGGTGGAATCTATACCGCAATATGAATCTTATTTGGAGGGTAAAATGGCCAAAAGGCCACTAGGTCTAAAAGCAACAGTGCCAAAGGGGTTTTGAAACTTGTGCATAGTGATGTTTGCAGACCTATGAACATCTGGGCACGAGGAGGGTATGAGTATTTTATCACTTTTATTAACGATTACTTAAAGTATGGGTATGTGTACCTAATGCACAACAAAAGTGAAACTTATAAGAAGTTTAGGGGGTTTCGGGTTTAAGTGAAAAAGCAATTAGGTGGACCTATAAAGGCACTTCGATCTGATCAATGTGGTGAATGCCTTTCTAATAAGTTCTTGGGAACCTTATTAGAGAAAGAATTATTATCCAATTTGATTGCGCCAGGCACTCTACAGCAGAATGACATGGCTGAGAGAGAAAATAGGATTTTGTTGGACATGGTCAGGCTCATGATAAGTTATTTATCATCGCCTTTGTCCATTTGGGGATATGCACTACAAATTACATGTTATCTTTTGGACAATGTGTCTTCAAAATCGGTTCCTAAAACTCCTCATGAGTTGTGGATGGGGAAAATGACTTCCTTAAACCATATTTCTATATGGGGATGTCTAGCTTATGTTTTGTTTAGGGATACGAATAAGTTAGAAACATGCTCAGAAGTTTGTGTGTTTGTAAGATGTCAAAGGGGACTAAAGGGGGTCATTAATATAGCCCAAAGGAAAATAAAGTCGTGTTTTCAACTAATGCAACTTTCCTTGAGGAGAGTTACATGGACGACTTTAAGCCTCAAAGCAGAGTGGTGCTCGAGGAGCTAAGGAGTTATTCAATCATTCTAGGGGTTTCGGTAAAAGCCACTCCAATCAGTGTAGAAAAACCAAACGAATCCAAACAACAACCTAAGGGGCTTCGGCATAGTGGGAGGATCGGGCATCAAACTGAGAGGTATATATTCAATGGTGCGGCCTACTTGGCTAAATCAGATGAACATGATAGGAATCCTAACACTTATGCAGAGGCTATGGAGGATGTTGATTCGAAACTCTAGACAAAGGCCATGAATGTAGAGATAAAGTCTATGGAGACTAATCGGGTCTGGGAGCTTGTGGATTTTCCTAAAAGTGTAAAACCTATAGGGTATAAGTGGATCTATAAGAGGAAAAGAGGAGTGGATGGAAAGGTTGAAACCCTTATGACTATACTGGTATCTAAGGGATACACTCAAAAGAAAGGAATCAATTACGAGGAAACCTTTTCACCTGTAGCGATGCTTAAGTCCATCTAGATTCTTTTGTCCATAGCTGTCGCACTCGACTACAAGATTTGACAAATGGATGTTAAGATGGCTTTTCTAAATGGGTATCATGATGAGTCCATTTATATGAAACAACCTGATGGGTTCAAGGCCAAGGGTCAAGAGGGTAAGGTTTGTAAGCTACTAAAGTCAATATATCGACTCAAGTAGGCTTCTCATTCTTGAAATATAAGATTTGATAAAGTGATCAAGACTTATGGGTTCACACAAAATGTGCACGAACCATATGTGTACAAACACATTATGGATGAGACGGTGGTTTTTCTATTGCTCCATGTAGATGATATTCTACTAATTGGAAATGACGTTGGGGCATTGTCATCAGTCAAACTATGGTTGACCAAGTAGTTTGACGTGAAGGATTTGGGTGAGGCTAATTTTGTTCTAGGTATCTAGATCTTTCGGGATAAGAATAACAGAATGATAGCCTTGTCCTAGGCCAGCTACATAAATTAGATTCTTAGGAGGCTTGCATTGTGGGATTCCAAGAAAGGTAGGCAACAATCTAGGTCTGGAATCACTCTTTCTAAGATAGACTCTCCAAAGTTTGAGGAAGAAAGAGAATACATGAAGAAGGTATCTTATGTTTTGGCAGTGGGTAGTCTCATGTATGCCATGCTTTGCACACGACTGGATATTTGTTATATAGTTGGGATTGTAAGTCGATTTCAAGCGGATCTAGGATCAAACCATTGGGTCATGGTCAAGCATATTTTCAAGTTCCTAAGAAGAACTCGAGGGCATAAGCTTGTGTATTCGGGTAAGGACTTAACTCCTTTAGGATACGTTGATTCAAATTTCCAATCCTGTCTGGATTTAAGGAGATTGGCTTCTGGTTTTGTGTTTACTCTAGGCAGCAGTGCCATCAGTTGGAGAAGTGTGAAGCAAGAATGCACTTCAGATTCAACGATGGAGGCCGAGTATGTGGCAACTAGCAATGCTTCTAAAAAAGTAGTGTGGCTTCGCAAGTTCCTTGGGGATCTTGAGGTAGTTCCTAGTACGGATAAGGCAGTATCACTCTAGTGTGATAACAGTATGGTGGTAGCTAATGCTAAGGAACCAAGGTTTCACAAGAAGGGTAAGAAAATTGATTGGAAGTATCATGTGATAAAGGACTTCAATGAAAGCAGCCATGTCGTTGTTTGCAAACCCGCATCTGAGGACAATTTAGCAGATCCATTCATGAAGACACTAGCTGCGAAAGTCTTCAAGAGGCATGTGGAAGCTATAGGGATGTGAAATTTGTCATGTTTACTCACTTAGTGCAAGTGGGAGATTATTAGACATGTATGCCCTAAAAAGAAAAAATGTAATATATTTTTGGAGACATTTTTATCAATAAAGAATTTATTTATTATTTATATACCAAATCTTGTCCTCTTCACGTTCATATTTGTTGAATGTATGATAAGCAAATAAAAGTCTAAGACAATCGGTCTAAACCTTTAGATCAAGCATATGATGGACAGATTATGCGAAAGACATGTTTCTAAAGGTGACGGTCTAAATCATAAGATCCGCAATGAAAGGAATAAAGTTGGGTGCTTTATTAATACAAAAATCATTATGTTGTTTATATCCCTAATGGAAGATTTTTGTCTTAGCCATTAGAGGTAGACTCTGCCAGTAGAAACATTGGTGCATTATCATAGGTAACGATGTATTGGATCAGGACATAAAGTGAATTTATTTAGATAAATAATTTTGTCTTGGCAAATCAATTCACTTTAGTCTATCATATGTGTTGTATCTTAATCCAAAGATGAATAATGAGCCCATTGTCTTGACTTATGTCTTTTGATGTAGCAAAGGGTGACATCCACATTTTATGTTGGTATGCATGCCGGTACGTTGGAGGCATGATTCTTGATATTGTAGACCTATTATTCATAGATATGAAATCCATAGCTCTTCTTTAGGAGTAAATGATATCCTCTTATATGCGTTATCATGTAATTGAAAAATAAGACCACTCAACCATTTGGATACATAGGTGTAACCGAATAGTATACCGTCTTTGGATGGTAAGTTTTTTTATGGTGAGACAATAGAATATAAGATAAAAATATTCGGGAAGGTAACATAGAATTTATCATTAAGCCGATTATGGATAATCTTATAGGGATACAATACATTATGATATGTCATGGAGACTAACTTATACGGGCTTTGTAATTCTATATAATTCGAGAGTGTAGCTTTGAGCATTGAGTGGAGTAGCGTTGGAGATGATAATTATGAAATGTGTATCTAGGATATTGGGTTTCATAATTATCAAGAGCTTGAAATATATAGGTCCATCAGGGCCCTTTCCTAGCTTATAAAAATCCTATAATGATACGGCTTGCTTTTTCAATAATTGGTAACTTGTGTCAAATTATCGATTGGCTAAAAATTTAATAGGATTAGATAATTTATGTATATTTATTGGATGAATTAATTCTATGAAAATTAATTCGAGATAAACTTGTTGAATTATTAGGAATATTTATTTTCTTAGAGATTATCTAGATATGACTGTTTTAATCAAGTAACTTCTCTATTGGGTTATTTGAATTAAAAATAAGGCTCTATCCCTAGAATCTTAGGTGGGAAATAAAGATTTGCATGGAACAAAAATCGTAAGTTCGGTAGGCTGGTCTTCAGGGTAGGCCTATCGATGGAGTAGGTTTGACATGCCGATCTACCAATTCGGCCTACTGATCGAGTGATAAAGAGATCATGCATTTTCATGTGAATTTTTCAAATATTGATCTTGATTTGATTCTAATTTGAATTTTCAAGGCCTTACCTAATAAGGACTGATCCATGGACCCAACCTCTATAAAAGGGGAGTGAGACTCATTGTTATTTAGATCAGTTGAGAAATCTAAAGTGAGTACTCTGCCATTGAGACTCTGAAACTCCCTAGAGAGCTATTGTTCACAAATCATGAACTATAGCTTTAGGTATTTCTCGATTGGTTGGAAGGAGAGCTACTTGTGGAAGAGCTGCAGGAGTGTGCCCATACACACATCAGTCGTGGATAGAGAATAGCAAAGAAGGCCAATTGGTTAAGGTCCTTCTTTAACGTCTTTTCTCTACATCAATTGCAGAGCTTCTTTAGCATATAAGGTTAGTAAGATCTAGTTAATTTAAGCATATAGTGTGTCAAACTTGTGTTTTAGAAAATATTCTAGTATAAATTTTTAAAATTTTGCTGCATACTATTTTTCCAACATGGGGGGCACCTAAGGTCCTTGCCCCATTTTCATAGTAGGTGTCCTTGTCGCTTTCCACTAAGAAAGCTGATGATACCATCTCACTATAAACCTAGATCCGTAAGGTAACGAGAAGTCATCGAATAGATCCTTTATGTCCTTCTTGAAAGTTAATGCACCTTTCCTATTTAGAAGCCATGGTGGGTGGAGCAACTTTGGCCAGTTTAGTGAACTTCGCCTTGTATTCCTACACTGTCATGTGACCTTGTTCTAGTCAATAGAATTCAACAATCTTTTGGTCTCTATATCCTTGGGGAAAATAGCGATCGTAGAACAACCTCTCAAACCTATCCTAGTCAACATTCCTGTAGTTTTTTACGTGTTTTGCCTATTTCCACTAGGCATTAGCATTACCCTTCAATTCTAAGCTGTGAATTCAATTCGTTATTCCGCTAGTACTCCAAGTGTATCCAAATGTTTTACCACCACATCGAACCAATATTCGGCTACTTGTAGATCCCCTATTCCGTCGAAAGTTGAAATGGCTACACATCAAAATTCGTTACAATATTCGAGCCAACAACCCGCCGTAGGATCCTCACGCTATATTGTTGCCATCATCTACTGAAAGGCAGCAAACACAGCCTCCATCATACCTTCGTCGTTTGTAGCTTTTGTATCAACAGCAGCTGGACAAGCCTAAGTGCCATTCGCTTAGTTCTGAAAAATAAAATTGGACTGTTAGTAGTTTTTATTGTCGTATCTATGTGTGCACAATTTCTAAGGTTTAAAACCTATGGCTCTAATACCAAATCTATCATGAACCCAAACGCAGGTGGTGACATGGTAGTTTAATTAAATAATTAGACAGATTTAACTAAACTTGTCAATTAATTATTTGGTAATTTAAGAAAAGGTATTTTTTGTTATTTATAAAAATGTGGTAGTTTTAAAACTTTTTAGAATATTATGATCTATTAAAAACTTAGCAAACAATTTCATGAATTACCTCTAAATCAAATTAAAATAAAATATAACCTCAACGAGAATGAGTCAGGCCGCTTCAAACCTCACACAGTGCACACATAATACCGACATAAATAAAATACAAACCACAATCCAACAGGAAATAAATAATTTCTAAATATTACATGCCTTGATCAATAAATAGATAAATTAATTAAAATTTTTACAGTCTACATGTGCAACTAGCAACGTCTTAATCAGCGATATACTACAAACCACCTAGAAGGGGAAAAATTTTAAAACAAAATAAATTATGAGCAAAAGGTTCAATAGGACTTAAGTTTTAAAAACATTAATTTAAAATTTAATTTAAAACAATGAATTGAGTTAAAATAAAAGTCATATAGAGTCATTAATTTAAACCAAGTAATCCCATATTTACCATTCTGGTCTAGTGATCACCTGCAATCAAGCTTATCCTTTTATTTTGTGCAAGCATCCAATTCACCATCATAGTGGCCAAGTTGGGTTTCAGGACCTACCCCCAAGGTCTTTCTCTACACGACCCAATCTCTGTGTGTGGCATCATGCACTGATGTCTTATTCTGAACGAGGTCCTTGAATCATTCGGTACTCATTATTAAGGTACTTATATCATTATTTGAGTCTCATATTACCGAGTATCACATTTTATGTTCATTATTTAGTTCATTATGACCATATACATTATTCAACAATTATTAGAAATAAATGAATAAATATAAACAATCATTCCTTAAAAACATTTTCAAAAAAATATATTGTGGTCAAAACTCTTTTTTTAAAAAAAAAAATCATGGCTAACAAATGAGGAGGGTCTAGAGTCTTACTTCGTTATTTAACACGATAGCATAAATAGCGCAGTCTCGTTCCACTACGTGTTACCTTCTTGGAATCGTCAACAACCTTCGACATGGACTATAAACATTAATATCTAAATTAGAATATTCTGCATTAGTATGTTATTTCATGGTACCTTAATGTGCCTTTAGATCTCAAATAATCATGTCACAAAATCATATTTCTTTCTAAAACATCTAAAATCATTAAACGATGAAAACTAGGAGCAAAACTACCATTTCATGCTACTCAGTCAGCTTGTCAACCATTTGGGTTTAGCCTGCCAAACTACTAATATTTGACCTGCCGAACATTTGAGTCTGGCTTACCAAACTGGTTGAATTTGGCTTGTCGTTGGATGAGTCTTGCCTGCCTATCTGTCAAAATCTAGAAAATTTCCAGATTTTGAGTCTCAGCAATCCTAAGCTCCAAAGCTCAATCCAACCTATTTTTATAAGTCTCAAAGTATAAATAATGTTCAGAAATCATTAATTAACACTCTAAAACACTTTTAAATACTTTTTTACCTTTTTTCACACATTTATTCAAGTAATTCCAAAAATGAACAAAATAGAGTAAAAATCCTTTAAAATCAATTCTAGCTTAGATTAAGCATGGATTCATGTTAGTTTAAGTTATACAAACTCAAATTCCAAGTGTTTAAAGATTTAATAACATGCATGCATGAAGAAATTTGACAATTTAACTTAAAACAGAAAACTGCTTTAGAAGAAATTTACAACCAAACTTTGAGCATGAATTTTGTTCATTAATCAATGATGAAAGCTTTAAAATAGAGCTTGAATCATGAGGAACATCTCAAACCTTGAATTAGACAACCTGGCTTGATGTTGGCTAGAAATTGGAGGCTTTTCTTTGTTGTTGTTGCTGCTTTTTTTTTTTTTTGGGTTATACAAAGAGAAGGAGAGAGAGAGAGGTTGAGAGACGAGAATGAGAGAGTGAGAGTGAGAATAGGTCGAGGGAAGTTTCTGAGTAGGGACTATAAATATATATATATTTTTTGTAAGCATGTTTTCAAGGCTTAAAAGAGGGATTTGGGACTTGTTTAGAATTTGGCCTTTTGTTTTGTTCCAAAATTTTATATTAGATCTAATTTTGGGAAATAAAATAAATTAAAAAGAAATTATCAAAATTTGTTTAAAAAGAGTTAACAAAATGCTAAAATTCATTTATTGTAATTTTTAACAAACTTCAAAATTTAAGATAACTAACAAAATAATTAAAGTTGAAATTAAGAAAATATCACAAAATGATTAGATTAAGCTTAAATTGTAATTAGGCACACTAATTCACCAATTATACTTTAATCATACTTAATTAATCTTTTGGATGTTACATTTTCTCTCTGTCTTGCTTCGTTTCGCTCCTAATCTCTCTACATTTCCTCTCGTCTTCTTCACCCAAATCGTCGCGTCATCAAAGGAAGAAAAAGATGCCATCACCACCATGCTTCTTTGTTCCATTGATGCCTCCAAACTTCTCACACAGCAAACAAAGCATGCCGTTGAAATTGACTCCATTAAAGATCATCGCGTCGCCGTAGCTATCTCAAACCCAAGGTCTCATAACTCCTTCGATGAATCTAAAGAGATAAAGATGCATATGCAGGTTTTTTTACATTATTTTTACTCCATTGATTTGTGGGAAGAGATAAAGATGATATGAAATTGTTTGTTTAGATTTGAATTTTTGGTTTGATCTGAACATTCCAAATCAATTCACATATTCTCTATCTCTCTTCATCTGTGTTTGTTTGACTATTGTGATTTTGTTTTTTGTTTATATTTTTCAAAGTTGTTTCAAGTCTTTTTTGTAAAAGAGCTTATTAAGTTGTGATTCTGATATCTGGGCACTTGTTTTTGAAAGATCTTGTAAAATCATTTTAAAGTCTTTTTTGTTTCAAAATTTTGTGGTTTTTGTTATGACTCTTGTGTTCCAAATTTTTGTCTGTATGTATATATAACTATTAACTGCACAAATAATTTTTTCATATTTTTGGAAAGTAGAAATATGAAAAGCTATTTTATACTTGTATAAAAGCCACAAAATAAAGAATGTTGATATAGCTTCTAATTGAATCTTTTTTTTATAATTTTTTTGGCAGTCGGAGTTGTTTGCTAGAGATTTTGAGCGAATATTGCAAACTTGAGAGCAATATGAAGACAAATATGCTAAAGTTGTAGGGAGTAGTGTTTTTATAATCTGGTTTTATGGTGTTCTTGTTGTAACCTTCTTTTCAAAAATTTTGTGCATTTTCTTTGATGTTGTGGATTCCAATATGTAATTTTTGTGTTTTTTGCTACAATTTTTTGGTTTTTTGATGCTTTTTTGTGCATCTACGGAGCATTTGGTGAGTTTGGTGCGTTCTGGGATAGAATTTGGCAATTTTGGTAGTTTTTTGGATAGAATTTGAAGAGTTCCAACAAGTTTCGAGTTGAAATCTAATGCTTTTAGTGAATTTTTGGGCAAAATTTGGTGGGTTCCATATTAAAATCTAGCGTGTTCAAACTTGGCAGCTTTTGATGAGCTCTAAGAAGGAATTTAGTGGTTTCGGTTATTTTTTCGAGGAAATTTGGCAGGTTACATGTTGGAATCTGGTAGTTTCTGTGTTGAAACCTAACAAGTTCTGGTGGGTTCTGGGATAAAACCTGATGGGTACCAAGATGAAATCTTGCGGGTTCCCTATGAGGAAGTGAGAAGGGAGGGTAACTTGGATTTCTAATAATTTACCAATTCTAATAAATAGACAATTTTAATAAGTAGTTTATTAAAGGGTATTTTTAATGAGTATTTGGGGGGCCTTTTTGTAAGTTTCTCTTCATCTAAAAGCTGCTTATGAACTAGTTTAGATGACACATGGAAAAATACTTATGGCTTTTATAAGCAATTATTAGAGAAGCCAAACTAAGAGTGCTTATGAGCAAAGCACTTATGAAAAGCTTTTCATTTACATGTTGATCTTATTTCAAAATAACAAATTAGGAACCCATTTGTATTTTTGAATTACACTACTTTTTATATCAGTAAGGCTTTTAACTTATTTAACTAAATCAAAAGCTCTTACAAAATCAAAAAGTACTTTTTTATACACTATCTAAATACTAATTAAAAAGGTCTAACTTATACCTCTTGGCTTACACGTTAGTGTGAAGTTATCCACACCTCCTACAATAGTATGATTTCCTGTGAGTTTTCCCCCTTGTTCAAAGTAGGGTTTCATTTATGTAATCATTAAAAATTTAAATATTAAAAAAAGCAAATAAATAAAAAAAGGCAAGAAGGTGAAGCAAGCACACAACGATGCTAAAGAACAAAAAAATTACAATGTTTTTTTTATTTTATTTAATTTTTATGTAGGAGACATAATAAAGATGTTGTTCACATGCAAAGTTTTATCATCATTATTATAATTTTCTCACATGCAATGTTTTATCTGTTTGAAAAATAGTATGTAGCTGAATTTTAAAATTTTTTATATCAGAGTATTTTTCAAAACACATGTTTGACATACTATATGCATAAATTAACCATATCTTACTAACCTCTGAATGTCGAAGAACTCCCATAATCCGTAAAGAGAAGTAACGTTCCAAAAGAGCGTAAACCAACTAGTCTTCTTTGCTATTCTCTATCTACGATCGGAGTGAGTGTGGGCTCACACGTACAACTCTTCCACTAAGTGACACTCCCTCCAACTAATTGAGAGAACTCAAAGCTAGAGTTCATGATTTGTGAACAAGAGCTCTCAGGGAGTTTCAGAATCTCTTTTGCAGAGTATCACTCTTAATCTCTCAATTGATCTAAATAATAATGAGACTTATTACCTTTTTATAGAGGTTGGGTCCAGGAGTTAGTCCTTATCCGATAATGCCTCAAAATTCGAATCAAAATCAAATTTGGATTAATATCTTATGAAATCTGCCTGAAAATGAGTGATCTTTTTCTCGCACGATCGACATGCCTCTGTCTAATAAGAATGCCGAACTTGACCCATCGACAGGCCAAACTTGAGGATCGGCATGCCAAACTGTCGATAAAAATCTCAGCGAATCTTTTATTTTTTACCTGAGATTCAATACGATAATGTCTCAGTTTTAATTCAAATAACCCAATAGAGAAGTTATCTAATTAAAACAACTTTATCTAGATAATCTCTAAGAAAACAAATGAATTCCTAATAATTCTACAAGTTTATCTTGATTTAATTTATTCTAAATTAAATCAACTGATAAACAGATAAGAATTATTTAATCCCAATAATTCAACAAGTTTAACTTGAATTAATTTTGTCACAAAATTAATTCAACTAATAAACTGACATGAATTATTTGATTCGTCTGAATTTTGACAAAATTAATTCAACCAATAAACAGACATGAATTATTTGAGTCTTTTGAATTTCAACCAATCTAATAAATCTGACATAAGTTACCAATTATTGGAAAAGCACACCGTATTGTTATAGATTTTTGTGAGCTAGCAAAGGGGACCTGATGGACTTATATTGTTCAAGCTCCCGATAATTATGATACCCAATATCCTAGATATACATTTCATAAATATCAACTCCAACGCTACTCCACTAAAAGCTTGGTGCTGCATTCTCGAATTATATAGAATTACGAAGCCCGTGTAATTAAGTCTCCATGATATATCATAATGTATCGTATCCCCATAGGATTATCCATAATCGGCTTAAGGACAAGTTCTATTATTATTTTTATCTTACGTTCTATTATCTCACCATCGAAAAACTTACCATCCAAAGATAATATACCATTTGGTTACACCTATGCATCCAAATGGTTGAGCGCTCTAGTTTTTCAATTACAGGATAACGCATATAAGAGGATATACTACTCCTATAGAGGAGCTATGGATTCTACATCTATGAATAATAGGTCTACGCTATCAAGAGTTATGCCTCCAACATATCGGCATGCATTCCACTATTAAAATATGGGTGTCACTCTTTGGTACATCAAAAGACACAAGTCAAGACAACAGGCCCACTATTCATTTCAAGATTAAGATACAATACAAATAATTGTCTAAAGTGAATCAATTTTCTAAGATAGAATTATTAATCCAAATCAATTCACTTTATGTCTTGATCTAATACATCGTCACCTATGACAACGTGTCAATGTTTCTATTCATGGAGTCTACCTCCGATAGTCAAGACAAACCATCTCCCAATAGGGATATAGACAACATAACAATCTTTACATGAATAAAGTGCCCAACTTTATTCCCTTGATTGCAGATGCTATGATTTAGATTGTCACCTTAAGAATCGTGTCTTCCACAAAATCTGTCCATCATATGCCCAATTCTTAAAGGATTAGACCGATAGTCTCAAACTATTGTTTGCTTAACATACATTCAACAAATGTGAAAGTAAGAGGACAAGATTTGGTATATAAATAATAAATGAATTCTTTATTAATAAAAATGTCTCCAAAAACATATTACATTTCTACTCCTTAAGGCATACACATCTAACAATCTCCCACTTACACTAGGTAAGTAAATATGACAAATCTTGCATCCCCATAGCTTCCACATGCCTTTCGAAGACTCTTCCAATAAGTGTCTTCGTGAATGGATAGCTAAATTATCTTTTGATGCGATTTTGCACACTATGACATGTCCACCCTTGACAAAGTCCTTTATCACATGGTACTTCCGATCAATATGCTTACTCTTCTTGAGAAATCTTGGTTCCTTAGTAGTAGCTACCGCTACACTATACAGTGATACCACCTTATTCATACCAAGAACTGCCTCAAGATCCCCAAGGAACTTATAGAGCTACACTGCTTCTTTCAAAGCATCACTAACTACTACATACTCGGCCTCCATTGTTGAATCTGAAGTGCAATCTTGCTTCACACTTCTCCAACTGATGGCACTGCCACCCAAAGAAAACAAAACCCCGAAGTCGATCTCCTAGAATCCAGACAAGATTGAAAATTTAAGTCAATATATCCTAGAGGAGTTAAGTCCTCACCGAATACACAAGCATATGCCCTCAAGTCATTCTCAGGTACTTTAAAATATGCTTAACTACAACCTAGTGGTTTGGTCCTGGATCTGCCTGAAATCGACTTACAATCCTGACTGTATAACAAATATCCGGTCGTGTGCAAAGCATGGCATACATGAGACTACCCACTGCTAAAGCATAAGGCACCTTCTTCATGTATTCTCTTTCTTCCTTAGACTTTGGAGAGTCTTTCTTAGAAAGACTAATTCTAGACCTAAATGGTTGCCTAACTTTCTTAGAATCCTACATTGCAAACCTCTTGAGAATTTTATCTATGTAGCCAGCCTGGGACAAAGCTATCATTTGTTCTTCCTATCCCAACAGATCTGGATATCAAGAATAAAATTAGCCTCACCCAAGTCCTTTATATCAAACTGCTTGGTCAACCATAATTTGACTAATGACAATGCCTCAATGTCATTGCCAATTAGCTGAATGTCATCTATATAGAGCAGCAGAAAAACTACTTTCCCATCCTTAATGTGTTTGTAAACACATGGCTCATTCACATTTTGTGAGAACCCATAAGTCTTGATCACTTAATCAAATCTTATGTTCCAAGAATAGAAATCTTGCTTAAGTCCATAAATTGACATGAGCAACTTACAAACCTTACCCTCTTGACCCTCGACCTTGAACACGTCCGATTGTTCTATATAAATGGACTCATCAAGAGAGCCATTTAGAAAAGCCATCTTGACATCCATCTGTCAAATCTCGTAGTCGAGAGAGGCAGCTATGGACATGAGAATTCGGATGGATTTAAGCATTGCTGCAGGCAAAAAGGTTTCCTTGTAATTGATTCGCGTGTAACCCTTAGCTAGCAGTCTAACCTTAAAGGTTTCGACCTTTCCATCTACTCTTCTTTTCCTCTTGTAGATCCACTTACACCCTATGGGTACCCAATTAGTCTCCATAGACTTCATCTCTATGTTTATAGCCTTTGTCTAGAGTTTTGAATCAACATCCTCCATAGCCTCTGTGTAAGTATAAGTATCCCTGTCCAATTCATCCTGTTCAGCCAAGAAGGCCTCACCATTAAACATATACCTCTTGGGTTGACGCCCGATCCTCCTATTACGCCGAAGCCCCTTAGGTTGTTGTTCAAGTTCAATTGGTTTTCTACACTGATCGGAATGGTTTCATTCAGAACCTCTAGAGTGATTGGATTACTCCTCAACTCCTCAAGCACCACTTTGCTTCGAGGCTTAAAGTTGTCCATGTAACTCTCCTCAAGGAAAGTTGCATTAGTTGAAACCATGACTTTATTTTCCTTTGGGTTATAGAAATAACACCCCTTAGTCCCTTTGGGATATCCTACAAACACGTAAACTTCTAAACGTGCTTCCAACTTATTTGCATCCTTAAACAAGACATGAGCCGAACATCCCCATATGTGAATATTGTTTAAGGATGTCTTCTTGCCCGTCCACAACTCATGAGGAATTTTAGGGACCAATTTTGAAGGCACATTGTTCAAAAGATAACATGCGGTTTGTAGTGCATATCCGTAAAATGATAAAAGCAATGATGAATAACTCATCTTGGACCTTACCATGTCTAATAAAGTCCTATTCTTTCTCTTCACTATGCCATTCTGCTGTGGAGTACCTGGTGCAGTCAAATGTGATAGAATCACATTCTCTCATAAGTGTCCTAGAAACTCATCAAAAAGGTATTCTCCACCTCGATCGGATCGAAGTGCCTTTATGGGTCTACCTAATTGCTTTTTCACTTCAGCCCAAAACTCTCTGAACTTGTCAAAAGTTTTGCTTTTGTGGTGCATCAGGTGCACATACCCATACCTTGAGTAATCGTCAATAAAAGTGAGAAAGTACTTAAACTCTCCTCGTGCCCAGATGTACATTGGTCTGCAAACATCACTATACATAAGTTCTAGAACCCCTTCAGACCTACTGTCCATAGACCCCAATGGTCTTTTGGTCATTTTACCCTTAAACAAGATTCACATTGAGGTATAGATTCCACCTTTAAGTGACTTAAAGGTCCATCTCTTACCAACCTTCAAATCCTATTTAGGTTAATATGACCGAGGCACAAATGCCAAAGACAAGTCTTAGTAGAGTGAGAAACTTTAAGTCTTTTAGAGTTATTATCATTTATCTCAGCATTAAGCTGCAAGTCCATCTTAGGTTTTGTAAAATATACATCATTTTGCATCCATCCAAAACAGATAAAAGGTTTGTTTTTACGAATCATTACTTTATTATTAGAAGAAACCAAATAGGAGTCTTTAAATAAACAAGCTACAGAAATTAAATTCCTTTTAAATTTAGGAACATAAAAACAATCTCGTAAAATTAAATTCCTATAATTATCAAAATAAAGATGGACGTCTCTCACTGCTTCCGCTAAGACCAAGGATCCATTGCCCATCCGAAAGTCTTCATGAAGCAGACTTCTCGTTTCTTTGAACCCCCACAGAGAAACACAAACATAATTAGTTGCACTGGAATCTATGACCAAATGTCACTGGATTCCTCAACCAAACAAGTTTCTAAATCCAGAAGATCATACCTACCTCTTTTGGAAAGGAAGTCCTTGCAATGCTTCTTAATGTGCCCGACCTACCCGTAGAAGAAGCGCTAAAGCTTCTTTGGGTTCTTCTTCTTCTTTTTCTTGCTCTTGTTGTTAGTAGGAAAAGAAGACTTCCTATTTTTGGCCTGTTGCTTCTTTCCATTCCCTAAGTTGGGATTGGAACTAAAAGTAGCAACCAAATTGGCCTCGCCACTAGCAAGTGACTCCTTGATCAGCAATACGAACTCCTATAACTGTTTCATTAATTCTATTAAGGTTATATCCCGTTTGTTGCTTAAATTAAAAGAGCTCTAAATAGAATAAACTCCTTAGACAGAGTTTCAAAGACCACAATAATCTAAGTTTCAACATCGATGTCGGCTCACTAGTTTGAGCCTCAACGAGGTAATCCATGACCAACATCATGTGCTCCTTTACAGATGTCTCCAGCCTCTGCTTATAGTTTAAGAGTTTCCAAAGCACCCCTTGCTGTTTTGTTAGGGCCTGGCCTCCAAATATGTCTTCAGTATTATCCAAGATTTGCTTCGTAGTCTTATAATCTTCATGTTGAGCCTGTAGTATGTTATTCATGTTGGCCACAATATAGCAGTGGGCCTGATCATTTGCATGTTTCCAACGATCATATGCTTTGAATTGCTCATTAGTGGAGTCTCCTATAGGCTTGGAAGGACAAGGGGTTGTCAGCATAAATTTTAGTTTTTCAAAGAAGAGGACGATATCCAGGTTTTGTTTCCATTCATTATAATTCTCTCTGGTTCATTGGTTTTTGTCAAGTATCAAAGATAAAGTGTTTTTAGACATTTTTAATTTATAATAAAGAATCATATACCAAACATAAGCAAACATATATAACACAATTATACAAATGTGTTTATGTGTCAAAACCTTGAAAATATCACAACCTTACAACGATAATTCCCAACTCAGAATTCAACTAGCTCCTAGGGGAGTCATGCCAAATTCAACTAGGAACATGGATCTTCTCCCGATTAATATATGCCATCCAAAACCCGTATGATCTAGCATATATTAATAATCATTTCTTTGGCTATTAATTTTATTAACAGAGCTTCTAAGGGAGATTAATAATAAAATTAACATAAGTATATAACCATCGTTTCAATATTTATCTATGATAATTACCACCTAGGGGCGTGCAACCATAAATCATGCTAAAATACCTTATCCTCTTAGAGATCCAATCTAGTACATGATAGAAATCCCTTCCTAGGGGTCAGGACCACCATGTTCTTCCTATAGACCAACGATGGAGGCCTTAGGTCCTCTCTTCGAAAACCTTCTCCCACTTAATCTTTTGAAATCAAGGTTTTATTTTAAGAACATGCATGAACAATTTTAACATGAATAGCACTCCCTACTCTATATGACATGTTATCTATATACATGGAAAATAATATTATAATGTAGACAAGCAAAGCAATCAAGTAAAGCTACAAGCAAAATAATAATAAATAACCTTAACATTATGGTACCATCCTAGAGAAGAAAGATTAAAAGAGAAAAATCGAAACATATTATCGATTCTTCATTCTTGAATCTGCAAGTTGTATCCTTTTTCATGTAATGCCCATCTTTAAGTCTTCAATCCCGCATAGATCGAATACTCCATATTTTCGATCATATCCAAATTTAATATTTCTCAAAATTGTCCCAAAAATCAAATTAAAACTACACCAAAAACTACACCTTTTCTAAAAAAAATTTCAACTCTCTATCGACAAGCCGATCTGGGGTGATCAGCCTACTAATCTTTATAGATTGGCCTGCCGATTCATGATAGATTAGCCTACTGAACTAGAAGTTTGGCCTGCAGCCAGAGCCACTTGATTTCTGCCCTGCTGATGGCCTACGGAACCTCACGTGTGACCTGCCAATCTACGACCATCAGTTTGCCAAACTAGGTTTTCGGCATGCTGACCGAGCAAAAATCACCCTTTCCAAAAAATACAAATTTTAATGTAATTCATCAATTTTATTTTCAACAATTCAAAAACATAAAATTAGAGACTTAGGAAATAACTAGGAACACCATCATCTATCTTCTAGGTCTGTAACGCCAGCCTAATTTTATGTAACAGATAATGTTATGATAATGATGACGTTGAATGTTATATTAATGACGATGATAAGTGTTATACTCATGATATGTGTTATGATATATGATAAATGGTGCTAACCATTTTATTCTAAGTGTTATGGTAGGTGACGCTCACGTGGAATTGATGTGCTCAAATGTTCATGTCATTTATGTTATGTGTTTAATTATATTTTTATTGATAATTAAATGTTATGAATGATTTGTATTTAAGG
>CAMOHE010053420.1:61434-120744 GCA_946598075.1 Artocarpus hirsutus | reverse complement strand
AAAATAAAAGATTTGTTGAGATTTTTTTTCGACAGTTCGACATGCCGATCCTAAAGTTTGGCCTGCCGATGAGGCAAGTTCGGCCTGCCTATGAGAAAGTTCGGCCTGCCTATCCACGAATTAAAAATCACGTATTTTCACGCGTATTTCATCCGATATTGACCTGAATTTGATTCTGTTTCAAATTTTTGAGACCTTATCTGATAAGGAATGACCTTAGACCCAACCTCTATAAATAGGGAGTGAGTCTCATGAGTTATTTATATCAATTGAGAGATTAAGAGTGATACTCTGTTGGTGAGAATCTGAAACTCCCTGAGAGCTCTTATTCACAAATCACAAACACTAGCTTTGGGTTCTCTCAATTGGTTGGAAGGAGAACCACCTTGAGGAAGAGTTGTACGTGTGAGCCTACACTCACTCCGATTGTGGATAGAGAATAGCAAAGAAGACCAGTTGGTTGAGGCTCTTCTGGAATGCTACTTCTCTACACAGATTTCGGGAGCTTTTCGATGAATACAAGGTTAGTAAGATCAGGTTAATTTATACATATAGCATGTCAAACTTGTGTTTTAGAAAATACTCTGATTTAAAATTTTTAAAATTTCGCTGCGTATTATTTTTCCAACAAGTAGGTCTATACAATAGCACATAAATGTAAGTACCAACCCCACCTACAATACGAACTAGTAGGTTTTTGCGTATAATATATTTAAATACATGTACCTGTATGTATTATACAATTAAAGAAGTGGATATGTTTTGCACTTAGCACGTGAGTATATTGTCATGCATGATATGATAACCATAAAATTGGACTGGTAAATGAATCACCAGAAAAAGAGAAAAGTGTCGTACTAGCTCTCGACTCAAGGGGAGTTTAAAGTTATGTTATGGTCTCGGTGTTAAGAAGACCTATGTGCGTATGCGGTACAAGCACTTGGGTCCTAGTTGAAGATAAGATGTGACGAGAATAAAGTATGTTCATAAGAAATCATAAATGGTTCATGCATACTAGTGGATGATACATGTGGGCTATGATTGGGCTTTCTAAGCATTAGCTCACCTAGTTATTCCATAATGTAGGTATTGCCACTAAGAGGTCATAATGAAGTCACTAATGAGTTGGTAGCAAGATATAAGCCGTGTACAGCTTAAGGTATAATTACCACCACAATCATGTTTCTGCATATTATATATTTAAAGTTAACTTAGAACTTGTTGTAAACTGACGTATGATATGGTTAAAAAAGACAAAACCTCTTTTGAAATATGTTATGTTTAGCGTATTAAGTTAGATATAAAGAGTTTGGTTATGTATATATAAATATAAAAAGAAGTTTGTGTATGCCTGTGTGCTCTACTATTAATATTTTGGCGGGTCGTGACACCATGAATAGTGGACACACATTATCATCATCATCATCATCATCATCATCATCATCATCATGACTAAGTGTAAGGTTTTTTGTTTTTTGTGTTTTTAGTATTATTTTTGTGATCTTTTAACTATTTTAGCGAAAGTGACTACCATGGTGCTGCTGATACCAGTAGTTATCACTTGTTATCATCGTAGATATCTACTAGCATTAAGGCGAATATCAAACAACAATTGACCAGTTTCATAGTCGAATATCTATATCATGACAGATGCCAATCGATAACCGACTGATTCACATATTGGTCAATAACGGCGATGGATACCAGATACTAGTTGGTATCTTGTACATTGTTGATGCTTGAGATCGGCACAACATCGCGTGCAGGGGTGCACGATGGTTGGGTTCCCTATTTTGCCTCATGTTCTGCTAGCTTCGCCTAGTCTGGTCGGATCTACAAGTGGAGAGAAGGCCTCAGACTAAGGGGACACCGGTTTGGTACTTGCCAAGGGCATTAGAGCTAAGAGAGAGGCATATAGGCAAAGAAAGAATGTTCGTCCCTTTATGGTGGAGTTGATGCTCCTATTTATAGAGTTTATTTTGGATCTGGGTATGGATTGGTTTAGCCCATGACCTAGGTGTCCAAAGACAAGTGTCAAGATCTCTGGAGAAGGAGAATTGCCCAATGAAGGGCTAAGATGGTGCCACATGGTAGTCTTTGCGTATGATCCACTACTGTGTGATCTAGTTGGAATCCGACTATCTTGCCAATCGAGGTTGTCCTTCATGGTTGCTTTGGCCAAGTCGAACATATCCTGCTCGGATGGATCCTGGTCGGGCATATCCTAGTCCTAGTTGGATGGGTCCTAGTCGGACAGATCCTGTTTAGATGAATATTGGTCGGACAGATCCTATCCTAGTCAGAAGGGTCCTGGTCGGATAGATCCTACTCAGACGGATCCTAGTCGAACAGATCATGCTCGAACAGATCCTGATCAGACGGGTCCTGGTCGGGCCAATTGATGGTCTTCTAGAATTGGTCTTCTCAGCCAACCTGATCGGGTGCTTGGTTTAAAGAACCGTGAAGATTTCCCACAACAAACATATTATTAGTAACTCACATATAATATGCTAATGTAGCCGTGTCATTCTTTATAAATAGTTTTTTGTGAGTATAAATCAATCTTTTTTAATGTTATGGTAGACCTGTGTAGAGCCCCTTCTCTTCCTTCTCTAACTTCTAAAAAACAAGGCCCACGCCCAAATTTAGAAGCTTGAGTTGATTGTGAAGGAGAAGAGGAAAAAAGGTGTGAATTTGAGGAATTCATTTATGTGGTAATTTTTTTTCAATTTTACGTTTTTTTATGAGAAAGTTTGAAACATATACTATTTTTAATGAATATAAAAACACCATTATTCATACATATTTTATGTTAGAATTAAATAAATATATTATTTAAAGGTATTTTGATCTTTTTTAATTAGGAGAAACGGAATGGTAAAAAAAAAAACCGATAATAATAGAAAAAGTGGTATATCAACTAAATTAGTCAAGGAAAGCTAGCCCGAAGGCCAGGCATTTTTCCGACACAGAAACCGACAAACAGAAGATGAAAATCAGAATCCTTCTGTCCTAAGCAATTGCTCACAAGGCACGCGTATTTTCCACATCAAAAACTCTCTTCTCGCCGTCAATATCACTTAATACGTGAGCCCAGTGTCTCGTGTACAGAGTAGAAGAGCCTGTTATTTAACCTTTATAATTAATTTTAATACTATCCCTCTAATCCAAATTCCATTCTCTTTCCTCGGGGGCTTTTTTTAAAATAACTTCGTCGATACCACCATCATCATCCTCGTCCCAAAAAGAAAAAAAAGAAAAAGAAAAAACTCTCTTTGCAGTGAATTGACGAAATCTTTGGATTTTGAGAGAAGAAGAAATTGTTGGCGGCTTTGGCGTTTCGTTTGATTGTAAATTTTGATCTTCACCGACCATGTTGGATTCTTTCTTTAACAAGGGATTTAAAGCTGCGAAATGGTATGTATTATCTAACTCAGTTTACTTTAATTTTGATCTTCTTCGATCCTGTTGTTCTTATTTCTTCTTTTTTCCTCCTGGATTTTTATTCAATTTTAATTTCTGGGTCTGTACGTTTTATGAGATCCGAAACTTGGATCGAATTCTTGTTGCCCGTTTGGCTGCTGAGTAACTGTTCGGAAACAGCTCCGAGAAAATTGAGTTTCGTTTGTTGTTTTAAGCAAATTAAAGGATCAGGTTACAGGGAAAATCATCACGTGAAAAACCCTACTTTTGTATCACATTTACATAGCAACTGAACGAAGGTTTTAAGTTTCTTGATTAAAATATATTTTTCATGTAGACACATTGATACTTAGTTTTGTAATGATTTCGTTAGATTGTTGCTCTGTTAAATTAATTCTAGACATTTGTTGATTATCTGATGAATATCTTCTTTTAAAAAAAATAATAAATAAATGACAGCAAAACCCTGCTGAAATTGGCGATTCCACGGATCAAGTTGCTGAGAAACAGGAGGGAGGTGCAGATAAAGCAGATGCGGAGAGACATTGCCAAGCTTCTTGAGACTGGTCAAGAAGCTACTGCTCGTATTCGGGTATAACCCTCTTTTGAAAAGATGTTTCTGTCTTTTTGGAACTTGTGAAAATTCTTGGTCTTATCGAGGTTTCCTTAATAGGTTGAGCATATAATTAGAGAAGAGAACATGATGGCAGCACAGGAGATTCTTGAGCTCTTCTGCGAGCTTATAACTGTCCGCCTTCCCATTATCGAAACACAGAGGTTGTTCACCCAACTAATGGTTTCTTGTCCATTGTTTGTTTGTTTGTTTGTTTCTTGTTGTTGTGTGTGTTTTGTTCTTCTTTTTTTTTTTTGTGCTTCTGTTCTTGGTATGGAAAATTTTAATGTCGGTTATAAGAGACTAAATACCCTTTACTTTTATGTTAGCAAGGTGAAGCTTTTGGGTTATGTTGGTGTTTTTCCGCTGTTACTAGGGATGAAAATGTGAACCACTTTGATATATGTCATTTCATTTAAAAAGATCAGTACCTTCAGAACCACCCAGTGTCAACAGATTATTTCTGCAGAACGGGAATTAAGGCACAAAGGCTTGCTTCTTGTATACATGCATACTAAACTCAAACACTCCAATAGGCACATCTGCATCGATACTAAAGATAATATGTTAAAAGACCTAAGAGGAAAGTATTGAGTGACTTGTATCAAATGTGCTTGTGCGAGTCAGAGACAGTTAACGAATGCTTTAGGATATGCAGAATGTGACATTTTTTAAATTTCATTCCTTAAAGACACATATCATGAGGGTACTCAAGCCATCAATCCAGGTTGTACTTAGGCGTGCATCTACTTGTGCGGTACCTCCTAGTTGCATTTTTTCATTAGGCTGAAGGATGTTCAGTAGGAGGACTCTAGAGCTCATGAAACAGTAATATACTTTGCAAAATAAAGATTCAGGAACCAATAGTCTACGTGTTTGGTGCCCTCAACAAATTTAGATTGGGTGAAGAAAAAAGTTAAAGAATTTTCGTGCGTCATATGCATGACAGCTTATTCTCTCAAATATTTTCTCTTGTTGAAACTTGTTAATTTCCACCCAGTTTCAGCTGAAAAACATTCACCTCGGTGAAGGAAAAAGGTTCAAGAATTTTTATGTGTCATATGCATGACAGCTTATTCTCTCAAATATTTTATCCTGTTGAAACTTGTAAAATTTCAACCCAGTTTCAGCTGAAACTTTTCTGTTGGCGAACACGTGAAGAAGAATAAAAGATATGAGAAAGCAAAATTGCAAGTAATTTTTAATTTAGTTGTCGAGAAAAATAAAAGATATTAAAAAACGAAATTGCAAGTAATTTTTTAATTTAGTTGTGGATTGGAACAATGGAAGTTCAATTTGAGCTGGGAAGTTGTATTATCTTGTAGAGAACAAACTAACAGATATTTTATTCAGAACTCCCAGCCCTTTTCACGCCAGTCTCTTCTCCGAAATGTAACATCTGTCCCTGGCCACAATCCTGCCAGTGTTTATCTAGAAAGTTCCTGTAGTTTCAATACGAGGAAGGGTTACAACTTCCCGTGGATGTATTTTTTTATTCACTAGGCTTGTGTAAGAGCACTTATGGGCATCCCTTCAAACAAAAAAAAAAAAAAAAAAAAAAGAAAGGAAAAAAAGGACCACTTGTAGCATCAATGTTTGGAAGTATTTGTCCCTTTTGCTAGGACTAATTTTTCTGGAAGCATTGCCTTTTAAGGGTAACTTTTAGTTTTATTTTGGCCGTAGGTTTTACGTTACTATTTGTCTTGAAAGTGACACTTGAATTCATGTGCTAATTCTCAGTTTTGTGCAGGGAATGTCCACTAGACTTGAAAGAAGCCATCTCTAGTGTGTGTTTTGCTGCGCCAAGATGTGCCGATCTACCAGAACTACTGCAGGTTCAAATATTATTTGCATCCAAATATGGAAAGGAATTTGTAGCAGCTGCCACTGAGCTCATGCCAGATTGTGGTGTTAATCGCCAGGTTTTTATTGATTTACATCTTAATTTAATTGTGGAGAAAATTGCTAATTTTCTCTATTCTGTTTCTCTTTCTGACATTTTTTTAACTGCAACTGCAGTTAATTGAACTCCTGTCAGTTTGTGCTCCTTCGCGTGAAAAGAAACTGAAGCTTTTGAAAGAAATTGCTGAAGAGCATGAATTAGATTGGGATCCAGCTCTATCTGAATCTGAGTTTTTCAAATCACATGAAGATTTATTGGTAAATGTTGTATTTCCTTTCATTGGCCTGACACTCTTTTTTGCCTTTTCTTCTTCTTGATGTACCCTTCTCACATCTTTCTCTCTCTGTCAGAATGGCCCAACACAGTTTGTTGGTGGGTCGAAATTGCCCCTTCCCAAAGAAAAACACGAGGAGATATCTCAGTCTCGCTCTAACCAAGCCCAGCGGGAACAGAATGATTCCGATACTGACTTGGACTCTTTAGATTTTCCTGAAGTTCCTAAGGTATCATTGCAGCCAGGTGAGAATGCTGCATCAGCAACATCGATGGTGCCGCCTCCAGCAGTTGTGCCGCCGCATCCTGAAATTGATTGCAACACGACAAAATATTCTGGAGATATTGGAAAGTCACCTGAAGAGCCAGAGTATCAGCCTGAGAAAGTGATCGAAGAAAGACCGACGACTAAGAAAGATGAAAAGCCTCATGCTTCAGTTGGTGGTTTAGAAGATAAACAGTTTGTGCCATTCATCGCTCCCCCATCACTATCTTCGTCATTTTCTATGAGAGAAAGTTGTAATTCACCACCACCCCCTCTTTCAAGGACGAAAAGTGAGGCCAATGTGGATTTGCAGGATGTATTGGCTGCTGCTCAAGCTGCTGCTGACACTGCTGAACGTGCGGCAGCAGCGGCTCGATCAGCCGCTAGTCTTGCACAAGTCAGAATTAATGAGCTTACCAAGAAAACTAACGATCAAGTCCCTCCTCAAAGCAGTGAAAATCCCTTTCACACAGGCAGTCCTAGCCAGTCAGTTACTCTAGAGAAACCTCAACTTGATCGTCATGACTCTATTGGGGATTGTGACAGTGGCACGACTTCCCCAAAACCTTATCAATTTCATAAAAGTGTGCATGGATCAGAGGCATCAAATCTTCCTTCAGTGCACTCACTGAAAGCTGATTTTGATGCTGCGCTTCCTGAATCAGACCCTACTCCCCGCCAACCTCAAAGAATGCCTTCAATGGACGATGAGCTGTACTTTTCTTATCCGAACTTGTTTAGGGCACACAGTTCTATTCTCAGATCTGGTGCTCAGTCGTTCAAAGATAATTCTCGTTCCCCAGATGAGCGCTAAGGTTTAATCTCTGTCTCTCTCTCTCTTTTTATTTGCTATATATTTTTTCCTGGTCTTCGTGGTGAACATATGTTATATCATGATTACAAAACTTGCGCTAAATGATATGCTGTTTTCCAATTTTTTTTTTTTTTTTTGGTAAAGTAATGCAGTTTTCAACCCAGTGTAGCTAGTGGCCTTTTTTTTCTGTATTTGCTTATGTTACTTGGTCTTTTGCTGAAAGATTGGTACTGCATTAAGTTGGCGAGCCTTGGGAAGATTCATTGTATAAATACTGTGTATCATACTGCTAGGAATAAAAGCACTTCTCCGGATTTTCTACACCCTGTTTTGACAATCTTTGTTTCCATTAATTTACAATTTATACTTTTCTTCAAGTTAGCCCTACATTAAGTAGGTTGAAAATTAGAGTACAAGTCAGTTCCCCAAAGATACTACTACAAGGCTACAAGCCTTGCAGAGCTATTGAGAAGTGCCACTGATCATCCACCACTTGTCATTTTAGAATAGTTTTGAATTAAGTATAGTTTACTTGTACAATGTTTTTTATCATCTGTAGGATGATAGATTTAGGGGATATTTTTCATCATCCATACGATGACAGTTTGTCATTTTACTTGTACTCCGGCCTTGTGCTCAGCGCACGTAGGAAGATGGTTGTATAATGATTATCTAAAGACCTAGAATTATTCTGACTGTTTTTTTTGTCTGACGATAATATTTCAATAACAAGCACCATCCGTGTTTGTTACACCCGATTAGGACTAAGATTAAGATAAATAATCCTAATTTTGTGTTTGGTGGTAAAATGTGACTGGATAACTTATCTTTTGATCAAAAAATAATCCTCCAAATGGGGGATTACTAATCCTCATACCATGTCGCTAATGGCTCCGATTGAGCCATCCGGCTATAGTCTCGACCTTCGTTTGCCGTTCCAATTATATTCTCTTTATTTTTCTTACATATATGTACATATATATATATATACAAACATGTACTTATGTGTGTATATTTTTATATATGTATTTTTGTATATATATATTTGTATATGTATGTGAAGGACGCATATGTAAAGTAATGGAGTTGGTATGAAACTATGAAGAGAATATACAAAGACAAAGAATAACGTTTTAATTTAATGTTTTGGTTTGTTTTATAAATTTAGTTTTCATATTGATGGAGTTTATATTTTGTTTAAGGTTTATTTTATAAGATATAAGTAATTATGTTGCAAAATTTTATAATTTACTTAATAGAAATTAATTCAAATTTAATAATATTGCAACAATTCTAAACTTCTAAATGGGTAATAGATAAGGTATGGGGATAGCTCCTCCGACGGAGAATTCCCGACTCCGCCCCCGTCTTAAACTGAGCGAGTATGAAGTGCAAAAGAGTAGTAGGGTATCGGGGTGGGGGAAGAATATCTACCCCCATCTTGCCCTGTTGTCATCCCTAACTGTGAAGCTCAAAGGTCATCGTTTTCCTCAACCAGATTCACGTCGAAGTCGTCCTCCCACTGCCCATCGTTGGAGGTTGTCAAAGTTGCCCACATCCCATATCATAACGCCCAGCCCCCCAACATTTGACCTCCTTTGATCTCCACCCATTCTTGGATCACGTCCCCTAGCCTCGCGTGACACCATCGATCTCATCGATCACAACCTCACAGCTGGCCATCATCGCCACCCTCTCCCCTAAGTGATCGTCTTTGCAAGCCCATGCCCTTTGGCCAATCGAATGGGTTTGGGTGCAACAGAGGAAAGAAGTTTTTTGGGGAAAAAAATGAACATATATATATATATATATATATATATATTTTATTTTTTTTTTCTTTGAAGCAGATTTAGTATGATATTATAAATAGTTGATGTCTAAAAATTTTACTTGAAATTTTATTCAGCTAAATTAATTAATGTCTCGTAAATTTATCATGCAATCATATTATTTTTAATTATTACATTAAATTGTTTATCCAAACATCAGATCCCACAATTTACCAAACACAACGTGGAAATAAGTGTGGTGTTATCAAATACAATCCCAACCTCATAATCCTATCCAACCTAGCATGCCACAAATGGCCTCTCCATAATTTGTCGTGTCACTTTGGCCACCAACAGTCATTTTTAGAAGTTTAGCCACCATGAATGTGTGAAATATACAATCTTGCCTCTCTATTGAAAACTTTTGATTTTCAAATAATATAGCATGGAAATGGCACATAAGAGTTTATGAGGGATGAAATATTTTTTTTTAAAAAAAAACAGCAGATCCAAAAAACTAAGAAAGAAAAAAAAAAGATTTTGGCTAGGCGGCAGGACATGGTGTTTAATTTCATATATTTTTTTAGGGATTTTTTTAAAATATTTTTTTAATCATTTAAACTAGTAAAACACTCACGTGTCATTTTCGTGCTAGATTATGCGCAAAAAAGATGTCAAGGTAGCTAAATTAAAATTAAAAAAGAAAAGAAAAGAAAAGAAAAAGTAAATGTTGAAGTCAAAACCAGACAAGTAAACATTTACAAGTGAAACTAACCCAATAAAATTGATATCGGAGAAACAATAACTAATAGTTTCCGATTCTAGATTTTCTATTTTAGGTTAGCTTCCTTGTTTTCTATTTTCAATTAATTCCCTTTCACTTCTAGCATTGTCTTTGATTTCATTTAGTTTCTCATTCTTTTCATGTTAAATTCTATTTTTCGTTAAAAAGTTAATTTTTACTTTTGTTCAAGAAGTCCTATAAATATGGGTGTAGCGAGATCCGACTTCTTTCATTAATAAAAACTGCAGAATTTTTTTTTTTTTTTCTTCAATTACTCTTTGTGTTCTTGTTTGTTCTCCCTTTCGTTTCGAAACAAATACTTCCATTGCACTAAAAAAAAACTTGAGATGGTATAGAGATTAATAGACTTGCGATCACAATCGGTAGCAATTCAATTGAATTAACGAAGCATCTTTTTTTTTAGGGTAGATTAAATATATTTTGACTAGTTAACTTACAAAAGTTTATATGTATCACAAGAATTCTCAAATAAGGTTAAGGAAAAATAGTATAATTATCAAAATCTGTTTTGAACCATCGAATTTGTAACATATTTTGTTAAATATGTATACTATTTTATTTAGGAAACGTACATTAGAGGTATGGAGGTAGAATTCACTGCAGGCTACCAAGCGAATAACTTAAAATGGAAAATTTTGTGGCAGTCAAGAATTAATATTTGAAAAACTATAATTTATAAAGAAAAACGAGAATAAAAAGAGTTTTATTGTAGATAATGGTTTAAAATAAAAGGTTTCAGTTTTTAAAATTGATAATTTAGCTTATTTTAAACAATCCTTATTGTTTGAACCATTACTTTATTACGGATACTAAACACACTTTTTATAAGTTTATAAATTCAAACTACTTACTGGTGTTTGACCATGTAAGTTAAAATCAAAATTTTTTATTAATACAATATAAAACTATCACATATTATAGTGTAAAAATAATATTTTAAAACATTTTCAATCAAAATTGATTCAATTGGTTTTAATTGATTTTTCAAACACCCAATTAAAATGTTCTAAATATTTACCGAACAGTACATTATTTATTAAAAAAAAAACAATACAATATTCTTTGTTTTAAAAGGAACCCTTTTTTTTTTTCCTCAAAAGAAATGGACCGAAGCAGAAAAGGCTGATCCTAATCGGAGATTTCCACGTGTCAAACATGTATCTTCTAGACTCCCATTCAGACAATTAAGTGGTTATCCCTCTGCAAACTGCATAGCCATTCCTTCCCCACAAACATAGAGAAACAAAACTCGCACATTCAGAGTAGAAAGAGATAGAGAGAGAGAGAGAGCAAAGCAAGTGAAGAAGAAGAATTCACTATCAACAATGGCCGCTCTCCAGCAAACTCCAATCTCCTTCCGCTCCAAACTCCCTCCCCCAACCTCTGCCGCCCTAACCACTCCCCGATCCCTTTCCTTCGCCTCCTCCTGCAGCGCCGTCAAATTTCCCTTCTTCAGCCACCGCCTCTCCACCGCCACATCCCGGCGTGGCTCCTCCGCGGGCTCCCGCATGTCCGCGACCGCCGCCGCTAGCTACGCCGTGGCCCTTGCCGGCGTGGCGAAATCCAACAACACTCTAGAGGCGACGAGCGCCGACCTGGAGAAGGTGGATAAGATCTTCGCCGATCCTGCGGTTTTCAACTTCTTCTCGAACCCTACAATAGAGGATGAGAAGAAAAAGAAGGTCGTCGACGAGCTGGCGGCGTCGTCGTCCCTGCAGCCACACACGGCCAACTTCCTCAAAATTCTGGTGGACGCGAAGAGGATTGACATAGTAAACGACATTGTGAAGGAGTTCGAGGCGGTGTACAACACGCTGACGGAGACGGAGCTGGCAATTGTGAGCTCGGTGGTGGCGCTGGAGTCGCAGCACCTTGCGCAGATCGCGAAGCAGGTGCAGAAGCTGACTGGTGCCAAGAATGTCAGGATCAAGACGGTCATAGATCCCAGCCTTGTCGCAGGATTCACGATCAGGTTTGGGAATTCTGGATCCAAACTCATTGATTTGAGTGTCAAGAAGCAGTTGGAGGAGATTGCTGCTCAGCTTGATTTGGGCGATATTAAGATTTCCATATGAACATTTCTTGTTCTCTTTTCTTCTCTTTTTTGGACATTCAATTTCATGAAGCGAGTGTTTTTCTTTTTTCCTTTTTTTGGTTAATTGTTTGAAGAAGCCTTTATAATGATTATGATGATAGTATATCAATTACATTTGGCCCTGGTTTTGTTTTGATACTTTTGGAGATGTTTTTGGACTCATTTTGAGTAAAAAAAGTTCAAAAATACTTTCAGTCTAATTTTTAAAATTTTTTTATTTTTTAAAATAAAACTATCTATACCTATTTTAAAAACATTACTAAACAGACAATGTTTTTGGAAGAATTTGTCAAAATAACTTTGATGCTAATCTAGTTGTGTCGCATGAATTGAATACGTTAGTTGGACAGATGTAAGACACTGAAGATTGATGTAGAATTAGTATTGGAGACGCATTCAGAAAAGTTTTTTTTTTATTTTTTTTTTTATGTAGTGTAAACTTTTTTTCCCTTTTTGGTAGGAAAAATGATCTTGGTCTAAAGTTTATTTTTAACATACACCGTGAGTGAAATTTGATCACTGACGAAAACTATAGAAACCTGAATGTTCCTACGCATTTACCATGTATGAGCTGATCTCGTATTTGGGCCTTCAAGATGTTTTTCATTAAAAGATGTAGCTATAATCCAGTTTTGAATCTTTATCCGGCTAAACAACACATTGACTACAAGGATACTTACAGAAGATTTGAATGGTAAAAACGAGTTTTGCTGACTAAAAAAGTATTAGAAATTGGGCGGGGTGGCGTATTCTACACCCACAACAAAATTTTTGTACCAACTTTTTTAAATATTAGGGATATGGCTGGCATGTTAAAGGAGCAGATCTTCCAAGCTTTTGTTCTTCCAATTTTGCTCCCATCTATGCCTAGAGTTGAGGAGCAAATCTGCCACCTTTGCCGGAGTGCTCGCGATCAAGAGATCTGTGTTAAGTAGTGGTTGTGGATCAAGGAAGTCAACGTCTGTGGCAAGGAGGAATTGACCTCTGCGGCCGATTACGGCGGCTGAAGATGCAAGGTTATTGGTGTCCGCCCTCGGGAGTTCTTCGATACCCCTGACTTCGACTTCTTTGGCAGCTTCTGACGACGCCTCAAATTTGTGAGAAGCGACAACTATGATGGCAACGGCTTGAAGGGGAAATCGTCGAAGGGATCCACGCCAGCTCGATCGATGAAGCGCCATGACTAGTTGCAGTGAGAGAAGAGGGAGAGAGTAAACATGACATTTGTTTCTTTTTTTTTTTTTTCTTCTTTTTTTGTTAGGGTTTATCAATGATGTATTTGGGTTTATCACTGATGTTTCAAGGTCTATTACTGATATACTAAGTCTTTTTACACTAATATATTATGGTTTATCACTGATGTATTTGGGTTTATTATTGATGCACTATGATTTATCACTAATGCATTACACTATCATTGATGTGAGTGTATCACCGATATATTAGAGTATATCATTGATATATCTTATCACCGATATATTGTAACTGATTAATAATTAGTGAAGGTTATTTTTGTTATTTTAATTTTATAATTAATGTGGAGGGCTTATTTTCTAATTATGAAAGAGTATGGTAATTTATTTAAAAAGCTCCATTTATCTATATCCCCAACATTAGCAAACTAAATATTGATGAAAAATATATATAAGTTTGGGGCTTTATAAGAGTAAAACCAGTAAATTTTGAATCTCTTGAGGGAACTAGATTATTATTAATTAAGAATAAAAATAAAGAGACCAAAATGTAACACTGTTTAGTAAATAATCTGCTTAAATTAAAACAAAATTTATTTTTGTATAGAATAACGTAAAGAGAAACATGAAGCAGCAGAGAGAGAACGAAAAATAAAAATAAAAGAAGAAGAAAAAGAAAGATGAGGTAAAATTGAAAATTTAAGTGTTTTAAAAAAACACGTGATTTTAAAAATACTATGTCAAATGTTTAAAGAGAACACGTGATCTCAAAAATGTCACATACTTAAATATTTTTAAGAGTATAGAATTTACTTATATTAAGAATTAAAACTGTGTTATTTAATGCTATGTCTCTAATTGGTCATAGGACACATTCGAGATAAACTTAAGGTGATGTTTTCGTTCATGTGTTCCACAAATTTGAAATCTGAGCCCAATCGAAATTAGTGTTTGATTTTTGGTTTAAAAAAAGTTTTTAGATAAATTATTCCAATCAGATTGTGTGTGTGTGTGTGTGTTTTTAATAGGCATCTAAAGCGAGAAAATAAAACTCAAATTAATAGAATTATGTCATAAACTAGCCTCATAATAATTCTAACAATTTCAAATTAGCTAAAAAGTTAAATCACATACAGAATTTTACATAAATTAAAACATGGATCAACATAAAAGTTAGGGTTATTTACACAAATTGCCTCTGAAGCTTGTATATTGTCCCAATTTGGCGCAATGTTTGATCATTTGGTGTTAGACGATTAATTACTTTGAGATATTGAAAATGCACAGTTTTAATTCCTTTGTCATTAAACTGACTATTTTAAGACAAATATAGCATGAAGATCAGTCGTTATGGTTTCAAAAGGGATAAAATGGCTTAAAAAATAAGCATATATTAAAAAGAAGAAAAAAAAAAAGCAAGCTGGGGGAGACAATCTTATTTTTTTATTTTAGATCTATTTTATGATTTTTATTTTTTTTTTGTTTCAAATATGCTTGTCTTTCTACCATTTTGTCCCCCTTGCTCTCTACATGAGCTAGCTTCTTGCTACTTTTGATCCGAAAATAGATAGATTGAGATTTTATTCCCGATTCAAATTTATCTTTTTAACTGCATAGCTAAATACCAGTTTAGATTGCACTTTAAACCATATTTTTCAATATTATATTTTAAAGTAAAATATTTAACTTGCCATAATTCGAAGCCATCATCACAGGTTTTTTAGTCATGTAAATCAGATAAATCTCTAGCAGCAAAGAAAAATCATAAATCTCAACTTTCTTTTTTTGAGGGAATCAGCTTATTAATTTTAGACATGTGATAAACGTGGATATTTCTTGAGAAATTCTGTTTTACTAAATTTGTTGCGGGTAAATCCAATAAATTCAAATTGACTTCTAATTACTATTTCATCTAAAATTCTAGTCCTTTACTTTTATTTCATAATATAAACGTTATTTACCACATCCACCCGAGCTTTGGGTCGCACCTACTATGCAAAGAAAAAATGAAACAGGAAGAAAAGAAAAACAGAAAAAAATATTTCAATTGATATTTACATGGGCTAATCGCATACAGTAATATCCTAATTCCTGATTTAAATTTGAGAATATGAAAAAAAATGAAGATTAGAGTAATGGCGTTGGGTTGACTTCTTGAAAAAGAAGCTTATATAATTCAGGACCTGGGTTCAAAATTCCAATCGGGCAGTGGCATTCCAATTTAGCTTTAAACGTTTCCCTATAATTATTGTGCGACACAATGAGGAGCAGATAGAAGAGAATGAAGCATAGGAATAACACTTAAAAAAATCATTAACAATTATTGTCGCTAATTGAGCATTTAGTGGAAAGAAGTTATAGAAAATGCTTAGAGATATATAGCACTTCCGTGGTTATGGAATCAAACATAATCCATGCCATAGGAAATGCGCTTTTGCAAGAGTCGTTTTTTTTTTTTTTTTTTTTTTTTTTTCAAGGGTGGTTCTATTTGAAAGGCGGATCTTACATTATTAATATACTCAAATTCAATGTAGTTATCATAACGTTAAAGTCAACCACTCCATTTCAAAAAAAAAAAAAAAAGGTGAAGTCAACCACCATAATAACTTTTCAGCCAAAAAAAAAAAAAAAAAGGAGAAATGGGCATTGTCTTTTTAAAAAAAAATTGGAGTGCCAATTTAATTTTTTCATGGTTTATTGGACTCTCAAAATTATTAAAAGTTCACCTTTAAGGCTCCACAAGAAATGCAAGGCTAAGTTGGACCGGAACGGGCCAAAGATCATCTGGCACGGAGCCGAATAACATTGCTCAAATTATTAAACGCGTTTTGAGAAATCTAAAATGCATTCATAGTTGACTAGAGCGTCGTTCTTTTTACCAAAAGAACCAAACTTCGTTGACACTGCCAACTCAATTCTGTAAACCGAGTACTTGTATTCATGTTAACCAAGCTTAGATAATATCATAACACGGGCTTGGCCAGGATTGCTCAACAGTTTTCTATATTTACACAAGGTGCAGGAGAATTAGATAGAGCGACGGACTAAATTCAAACTGCCACAGCTTTATATATAAAAATAAGAACATCATCATGGGCTTAGTCAAACTGCAGCAGACGATACAAATTGCACCTTACCAATGCGACTCATATGCACAAATGTAACGAATACAATGCAGAATGGAACTTACAAGAGACATTAATCAGATTATGGTCATTAAAAAAAAACACAAAAAAGGGGGGCAAAAAAGAAAACTTCTATGATTAAAAAATAAGTTGTAAGTAATTCCCTTTTCTCCGCTTCTACCTTGGACCAGATAACTCAACTGCATGCAAGTTCTCCGTTGAGTCGACGATCCAATCAGAGTTCGGATGAGGAGCGAGTTCCACTTCTTGGCGGAGTACTTCCACCTTTTGCCATTCATCCCATCTCTCAGCCAAGCCATCGCCTTCAAGCATTCTCACCACTTCCGACATCTTCGGTCGGTCCATGGGAGAGCCTTGGGTGCAGAGCAGTGCGACCTGAATTAGCTGCTCCACCTCGGCTTCTACGTAGTTGTTCTGAAGATCAGGATCAACCAGCATCTCTAATTTCTTCTCTTTCAGCAGTCCTTTCACCTGAGAGAGCACAAGATCATATCATTTTTTGGAAGTTGCATAATTGTAAACAATGTCAAAAACAAATAGGAGAAAACATCATATGCACACTTAAAAAATCGAACAAATGACGCCAAACAAAAACACAATATTACGAGGGTTTTTTTTTTTCTTGATTCAACCTCATAAGTTTCATATTTCAGTCAATCTCCCCTATTAGAGATGGATCTCATTAGTCTCTAAGCTTGTAAAAATGGCACGTATTGAATAAGTACTTTGACCATCTGCCAAGAACAAATATTATGCGCATGACGACTACACACCCTATGATCCGACAAATTGTGGAAAGGCATAAATAATAGCTGCGGGAAGAAAAAAGAGGGTATGCAAGTAAATCATATCAATAAAGGCAGCAATGCACGACAATAACATACCCAGTCGAGCAACATGACATCGTCATCATTCGCAAGCCGAGCAAGATCAAAAGCCCTCTGCCCAGTGATTAGCTCCAAAAGCATAATCCCATAGCCGAAAACATCAGTTT
The DNA here is from genome assembly GCA_946598075.1 of Artocarpus hirsutus. Classification (NCBI taxonomy): domain Eukaryota; kingdom Viridiplantae; phylum Streptophyta; class Magnoliopsida; order Rosales; family Moraceae; genus Artocarpus; species Artocarpus hirsutus. The sequence goes on along the minus strand of CAMOHE010053420.1, from coordinate 103,451 downwards.
TCTCAGATGACTTCCCAGTAGAGAGGTACTCTGGAGCAATATGCCCAATTGTACCACGTACCGCTGTTGTAACATGGGTGTCCTTGTAGTCCATAAGTTTAGCCAACCCAAAGTCTCCTACAACCGCCTCAAACTCTTCATCCAACAAAATATTTGCAGCTTTCACATCACGATGAATAATTTTTGGGTCACAATGGTCATGCAAATAAGAAAGACCCCTTGCAGATCCCAATGCTATTCGCTTCCGAGTAGGCCAATCAAGAGGTGGTTGGTTCGCTGGGCGTTCTACCATAATCCATAAAACAAATTAGAAAAATAGAAAATAATTATTCTCCTTTACAAAGCTGTATAATTGTATAATATTTTCCAAAGATACTCAAATTTAAGAGATTATATGGATATACAACATGTTGTTAATACTGTGATACATACTGAAAGTCCATGCACGCGAGAAGAGAAATTGTAAAGAAATGAAAAGTCTGCCCCTGAAAAAGCAGCGAGTATTTTGTCATGACTTATAAGAAACACCAAGAAGCTCTACCTCTTAAGCACGACGCAACACTTCCGTTAGCCATGTAGGGATAGACAAGTAATCGTTCAGTAGGTGTCATACAAAACCCACGTAGCCGAAGAAGATTACGATGCACAGCCATGCTGATCATCTCAACTTCCGTTTGAAACTGCAACTCTCCACCAGGCGTACGCTCTTCTTTTAATCTTTTTACAGCAACCAATGAGCCATCTGCAAGTCGACCTTTGTAGACCTTGCCAAACCCACCACGACCCAGAATGTTTTTGTTGCTAAAACTATCTGTTGCAACCTGCAATTCTCGCAGTGAAAACCTTTTGAGCTGCCCCAGATGGACTTCAGGATCCTCCTCGGCTGCAAAGAGCCGTAAATCAGTAACAGATGATTTTTTGAACTTAAACCGAGCATTTATTTTTGAGTCAATCACATACCAGGTACATCAAAAAAGAATTCTTGTGGTTTCCTTCGACGCCACCACGCAAACGCAATAGCAGGTGCAGCAAATAGTAAAGCAGCACCAGCAGCAACTCCACCAGCAATAGCTCCAGTAGCACTATTCCCTCCTGAAATGGTATAAAGAACAATTAAATGTGATTCATTTAAATTTAATTGAGCAAATAGAAACTGCTACTTGCCAAAAAAATCACCAACTTCAAAATTCAAAAAAGGATGACAAAAATCCATTTCATCTCTGCACTATAATACTGCAAGAAAAAGAACTACAGAAAAAGAGCTGAAGGTAAAATGTAATTGCCTTCCCAGATGACAAAAGGAAATTAAGATCCAGCCACTTGTAATGCATATACATAAAAAATACCAAGAAATAAAAAATGAATACGCCTGTGTTCAGTGCATTTTCTTTATATAATTACAGGAAAAAAAGCACAGATAGCCTGTTTCTAAGATCTTTCTTTTCTTCTACTTAAACCTCCAATTCAAGGTTTGAATAACATAGACTAGTCATATTTACCTTTTATGAAAAAAGAGCTCTATTTTCAAAAATCTATCAAGAAAGTTCAGCCGCTCGCTTGGAAAGCAATTTAAATTCCTATCATACTTCAGGCTAGAAGCATGAGAAGCACTAATTTCTTAGTCATCTTCGAATTTCAAATTCCAATAGACAACAATAGAAAGATCACCTGGAGTTGAAATCGGTGGTGGTGGGACAAAAGGTGGAGGAGGAGAAAATGGGGGTGACCCTGGGCAAGGGCGCCCAGTAACTGGGCCACAAAGATCCAAGTTGTTAGCAAAACTGCAAAATTGGAAAACAGCATGATGGTCAAAAAAGTTACAATTGTCAGGGTGGTTGTGAAGGTGAGGAAATTCAAACAGGCTATAAACCTGATAGGAGTAAATAAGGAAAAAGAACCATTGTCTGGCACTGCTCCAGAGAGATGGTTATTTGACAGATCCCTGCAGGTAGCATTGCAAAGTCAAAACAAAACTTGTAGCAAGGATAAGAGTGTACATTAGAGAGGGGAAGAATACTAAGAGAAACTATTCACTTACAATACTTGAAGCGAGGATATGTTGGTCAGAGACATAGGAATTGGACCTGACAAGCTGTTGTTATTAAGCCGGCTATCCTTACACAAACATTTCAAGAAAATACAGTGTTAAGACCTAAAACCAATAAAGGAAGATAACTAAAATTAAAAAGTTATTAAAAAGATAACAGTACAAATATCCGAAATACTAAATCTAAAAGTGGGCCTATGCATACGGAACAAGCAAAAATGAACAGTGTGGTTTGAAATATAATATGTTTAAGACATACATATGACCGATAGATTTATTACATTTAGCTATATGCTTTTACAAAAGATCTATAAAAGCACATTGAGTCACCAAACAATGCCTAGAGGAGTGAGATTTTAATTTTAAAAGTTTCCATTACATATGCGATGTAAACTATAGAAAAAAACGCTTTCAGTGTTTTCATCATTCTTCCATGACATGAACTTCTAAGTAGTGTCGCTCCTCTTATTCACCACAACTTACTTTTGTATGTTGAATGCAGATAACTTATTCTGATTTCTTACGTTAAACTGTCAAGTTTTTTCCCATCCTCAAGAAACTCCCAAAACCCCTATGCGGGCATGAGTTTGAAGTTGGATCCCCTTCACTCTTTGACCTTTAGGAATGATGTGATTGACATGGTAGGTTTAGGATAAATACCAATCCATCATTCTGAATATATAAACTCCAAGTATGCCATCATAAAGAACCAAAGAAGGGAGAAAAAAGGCGAAGAATAAGAATAAGAATACTCACAGAAATCTCAGTTTTGACAACTTGCCCAAAGTGTCTGGGATAGGACCAGTGAAACTATTCAAGTAAAGATCCAAGCTTACCAAGCTGGTCAAATTCCCCAAGTCACTAGGAATTGTTCCATTAATGTTGTTACTGTAAAGTTCCCTGTCATACAACGTTAATAGGGATAAATTATATGATTAAGAAGCTAATTATTTTGGACAATGTTAGAAGATATAAGCGTCAATGCTTAAAGACCCAAAACTACTATCATGGAAATGACAATCCAAAGTAAATTGCTTCAACAAATTAAAATCAAAATGCATGAAGGTTTGAGTTCGTTTTTCTACACTCCTTCATGCCAAAGAAATTGTTCTTAACTAAAAGAATGTGAAAGAAGAAAATGGATGTGTCCTCTAAGATATCCCATATTGTTAATCTAATACTCCTCCCAATTATTTTATGTTTAAACAGACCAATTTAATTGCACAAGTGTTTTTTATTTTTTACTTTGTTTTTTTGGTCCCCGTGTGTGTTTTTTTTCCCCGCATTGCATTCATTGCACTTACAAATTTCTTTTCTTCGAAAACAAACAGCCAAAAACTTGGGGGGATACTATTTATGTCCCAGTTCAAAAATGTTAGTTCATACGACCTTATTTTTGAGTGCCCCAAAATGCAAACCGAAGATTAACCTTAACCAATAAGTGAACCAAATAACTGAGGAAAAAAAAATGGTGAATCCAAGAGAACAAGATTAAGATAAAGAAACTGAACTGCATAAGCAAAATTTAAAGTGCAAGATTGTCTTACAGATATTGTAAATTCTTGAGCAGGCCAAGCTGTGGGACAAGTTGACCCGACAAAGCAGCATTTCCTAGATCACTGCATGTGATGCACTTTTAGGAAAGAAGAAAAAAAGGAAGGCAATACGAAAATTCCTAAACGTAGCCCACGGGCATGCATTGAGAGGGTAGCGTTATGTCAGACACTCACACTCTTATGACACTGTTATCATTGTTGCACGTAACATGGAACCATGTGCATGGGTTTACAAGAGTCGGATCCCAACTCTGCAGAACGTTATTGGGGTCCTGTAAATTGGTCCTCAAGCTGTGCAAAGCATCACCTGTTTCAAAGTACAAAAAATAAATAAATAAATAATAAAATTCTAGCTGCAATGAATATTTAAGAGAGAGAATATGCACACCTACACCTCAATTTGCGTTTTAAACAGATGAGATCAAAATGCATAGAAACTTCATTCCACAGTGATGAAAATAAGAGATGGTAAGTTTCTCAACTTGAAGGGCTTGTTTAGCACACTGTATTGGAGTATTGCATTGCATTGATTTTTTGCATATAATACAATGCAATACAATACAATACGGTGTGCCAAACATGCCCGAAATGTAGTTAACATAAAATAGAAGTGTCTTCTTTTGGTCAGCATATGAACACATGGGTGGTGGTCGTGAGAGTCAACCAGTAGAAAAAGAAATTTTTAGAATTTCAAGTCCTATATAATCAAGCATACAAATATAGAAATATGGAACTAAGTCAGCACCAAAAAGAAGCAATTCCAATGCACTAAACCACTGTCAACTCAATGTCTAATAAAATCCACACTGTATACTGATACACGACCAAACCATAAAAACGTAGCATTTGGGGAATCAAAAAAGGCACTTAAAGAAAAATCTAAATAAATAAACAAGAGACATTATGTTGAGATACTTCCAACTATCCATTAACTTCCGAAACTAAATGGTACATCAAATGATCAGCATCCCGACCATTCACAAGTACTCCAACAACTTTCTTGTACAGAAGTAAAGCAGTATAAAGAAGTAACACTTTCTAAAACATTCAAGAGTATTTATTTCAACACCAACATAACTTAATTAAGCCTACCGAATTCCTCATTTTCTCTAACTCCAAATAAAATTCCAAAAGAACAAAAAACCTATTTCAGGAAACAAACAAACAAAACAAACCAAGATCAAAAACGGAAAACACACACACGCACAAAAAGACCATCACCAACAATCACATACATATATACATACATACCTTCCATGTTAGCAGATACCATTGTCACCATCATCCATAAGGGATGTGCCACCAAAACCAACCAAAGGCAAAATGATGACCCAAACTTTCTCTCCTTTCTCTCCATCTCCGTAATTTTTTGTGTGTTTTAAGTGACCAAAAATCTTAGATCCAAATGGAACTTCACTCCCAAACACACCATCACAGAAAATTCGCAGACCCCAACCTCCCCTCCACCCAATCCAAATTACCAAATACCCTATTTTCCCGTAGCTCTCAGACCCCCCATAATCCCTACTTTTTACCCAACCCAATAAAGAAAAAAAAACACTAAAAATAGCACAAACCCAGCTACATCAGAACCAAAAGTTCGATCTCATCTTACCCAGTACCCCAAAAGAGAAGAAGAAAAACAAGAACCCATTAAAAATCAAACCCCATTTTCAAATAAATTTTTTCTTCTTTAAATTTCGATTCTTTTTCTGCTACTCTTTTCGCCAAACTTTCCCTTTTGCTCTCTCTCTTCTCTCTGGAACTGAGTGTGTTTGTGGGATTGTTATCTATCTTTCTTTATTTCTTTGTTTTCTTTTTCCTTTTTTTTTTACCCCCTTTCGAGTGAGGCGTGCAGAGAGTAGAGAGAGAACAGGTTGGCTTGGCTGCCCGAACGGTGCTGACCGGCTGCCCGGGCGCAGTCAAAACACCTTGGCGCTCTATCGTGGAAAGTGACGTGACCGGGGGCAAACCCCGTTTCGGTCAAATTCGGGGCTTGAGTACGTCGGGGCCCACGTTAGCGCCCTCAGATTCGGTCTAAATTCTGCTCCTCTCTTTATTAGTATATATTAGTATAACATAAATAAAGGAGGGTTGTTTTAAACTTTTGGTTGATATATTTTAACAATTAAATATGTGAATGTTTATATTAAAAATTTATAATATATAATATAAATTATTTTTAGTTGTAAATTAAATTGTTAAAAAGTTAATTTAAGATTTAAAACACTTATATTTTGTTAGTGATGTAAAATAACTTTCTTCCTCATAAAATTTACATATAAAATAAATATATATATATATGCACACACATATGTATATTTTAGTTATTTTTTATTGGTATTTTTTATGTTTAATTATTAGGTAAATGGTAAAGAAGATAATTTTACTCTATCGATAGAGTATGAATGTTATAGCTGTCAGCTTAATTTTTTAATAGTTTATTCTACAACTAGAAACAGTTTTATACTGTACATGCAAATTTTTAATATGAACAATCATAAATTAGATTGCTAAAATCTTAATCCGATATGTTTTGTTAGTGATGTAAAATAACTTTCTTCGTCATAAAATTTACATATAAAATAAATATATATATGCACACACATATGTATATTTTAGGTATCTTTTATTGGTATTTTTTATGTTTAATTATTAGGTAAATGATAGAGAAGATAATTTTACTCTACCGATAAAGTATGAATGTTATAGCTGTCAGCTTAATTTTTTAATAGTTTGTTCTACAACTAGAAACAGTTTTGTACTGTGCATGCAAATTTTTAATATGAACAATCATAGATTAGATTACTAAAATCTTAATCCGACGGTTAAAATACTCTATTTCACTGGTAAGACAAAACTGTCATTTCCACTATAAAAATTTGCTAATTGTTAATTCCTTTATAGTCTAAAAACTACACTTCTTGTATCAAAGAATTATTGTTTTGGCCATTAATTTAATAGTCTAATTTATTAACTAGAACAACTTTGAATATAAGTGCATCATACTCGAAATTGTCAAGTCCAACTGAGTTTTTTTTTAGTGTAATAGTGCTTCTATTTATGTGTTCCAAAATTCCACACCAGGGCATGAAAATGATACCATATAGAATTGTTTATTTTAAAATATAATTTGTATCAAATTTACAAAATTTTCTTAATTTGTGTATGTTTATGTATTACTTTTATAAGATTTTTATACATATCTGATGTTGAAAAATATACACTATTGGTAGAAAACTCAATAAATAAAGTGAAGTAAAATATATGTAGGACGTGGTATCATGATTTGAACTAAAGTTTGAATTAATAAGTCTATAACTATTTAAATTTCACGAGAGAAAGTACTATAACAAAAGTAATTTGAAACAAAACTTGCTAGTTCAAATTGATGAAACAAATACCTTCATAATCTTTTTATAGGTGTCTAAAACCATATTTTTTTAAGAGCTTATTAAGACAAGAATAACAATATAGCATGAGGAGTGAGGTTGGGGAGAGCTTTGAGTAGGGGATGTATGTTGGAAATTACTTATAATTTTAATTTCTTATTTACGGAATAGAACATAATATAACATGTGTTAATTTTCTAAAAATAAAAAACAAAAACAAAACAAAAAAAAACTAATACACATTTTAAAATTGTCTAGGAACAAACTTCCTTGACATTTACAGGGTGTTAGGTATTGTCAGTTTCAATCAAAATTTTTGGTTGTTATATTATAAAGCTCTCACATGTTATAACGTAAAAAAAAAAAAAAAAAAAAAAACTATAATATAAAGCTCTAATATGTTACAATGTTTTTAGCTAATTGGTTCAAACCAATTAATCAATACTCCTAAACATCCCATTAAAAGTAACTTTTGCATTAAAAAAGCTACACGTAAAGCAATGCCAAACATGCCTTAACTTTGGAGTAAATACTTATAATCATGTTTATTTAACATTTGGTGACATTTGGTATTCCTTTAAAAAAATGGTATTAGAATTCATTAGTATTGATCAAGTATGATTTCATTGACAATTCGAAAACATTCAGTGTGAAATTAGTTTCTTTTTTTTTTCTTTTTTTTCTTTTTTGGGAAAGGGGAGTTTCTTTAATAATAAGCTCTATTGATAATGCATGTTTTTAAGTTATTGTATCTCGTCGAAATGATTTTTTTCTTCAAATTTGACCCCTAAAAGATTGATATTTATTGGTAAGTTACTATTCCAGTACCTAGTAAAAAAAACCATATTTTATTGGTATTTGACATATTATTTGAGAAATTAAGGTAAAAAAAAAACTTATGTACAAGAATCTTTTTTTTTATATAGTATACAAGAATTAAATTAGTCAGTTTTTTATTTGGTAAAAAAAAAGGTATCAAGTAAATCTGATATATGGATCCACTCATAATAATCCGCAGGTCCCATTGTAAATATATGATTTTGTATTGGTTAAGAACTGTGATTTTAGTAATTGGCTATGATTGTAGTAATTGGCATTATTCTTTGTTAGAAGGCCCGGTTGGTGCTTAGTGGTGGCATCGTCTATCACATGATATCAATAATAATTTTTAGCATTTTATTCGACCTTTTTATAAGAGTTAGAGGTGGCAAAGTGAATAATTCTTCAATTTTGTCAAAAAAATTTCACAGATATAATAGAAGAGTCTTCAACTGCTTGCTTCAAGATTAAAGGTTAATGTGGCTAACTAGGATAATTTAAAATAAATATATGAAAAAAAAAAAGACTTGGATTTGTCACATTATTGGGAAAAAATATTACAAACTGTAATTTTGTGCACGCTTTAGTGCGTTCTAGGATTTTGGATGAATAAAACAAGCCGTTGTAACTCGGTATATACTTAGATTGATAGGGACATTTGGTGTTTGGCTGCTTTTTTGTATGCAATTTGTTTTTGTTTACAACGCGTTTGTTCTGCTGCCATGACTATATGTGCAATGGAATTATTATGTTGTTCTCTTGTCCGCTTTTCATGTGACAAGGAGGCAAACGAAAAAAAAAAAAGCCCTCCAAAATTTCTTAGCAAAAGAATTAGCAAGGTGCTTGGGAACACCATTCAATCCACAAATTGCGTTTTAAGCTAACCTTTTTGCGGTGTTTTTTTTAACATATTACAATATTTTTAGTTTTAATTTACTGTTCTAACTAGTGACTAGTTTTTTTGCTCTTTTTCTATAAACTAGAGAGTCTTATATATTGTTTCTCTCTTTCAACTCGATTTTGAGATTTTTATCGGTATAAAAAAGTGTCAAATACTTGCTTCAGTTATGTTTAAGTATAGTTATTAGGAAACCAATAATGATAGTTATTTAGGCTATAAAACGCAATATATATTTGTAAATTTCAAGTTGTATCAAAATAACTTAGATTAGAAGGGATAAAAAAAAAAAGGCTACATTCTAGGGTTAAAACAACAATAATTTTTATTTGAAAAGAGAAACCAAACACTCAAGTGTACTGCCCAAGGACCCCTTTGTTACACGGAATTAGGATTAGGACTATGATAAATAATCTTATTTTTCATGTTTTGTGTCGCATTTGGATTGGCTAATTAAGTCAATGAACCCAAAATAATCTTATATAGGACTAATAATCCCCAAAAATGGTGGGCTATATAATCCAGAGACTTAGGATTATCTCCAGCACAAATCGCCTGCCTCCAACACCACCAGATCTGTCATTCCCAACCTCCGCTTTCGGCAAGCAAGCTCGCCATCACACCCAACTCCTGCAAGAAAGGTCGTTGTCACTCCCACCTCCCGCGTGCGATGCTGCCGCCCCAAGGCCGGCCACGAGGATCTGTTGCTCTCACCTCGTGAGTGACGTCGCCATCACGCCGCCCCCTCCAGTGCGCGAGATCACTGCCCCCGACACACGAGATCTACCGTCATCTCCTCCCCCTACTTACCCTATGCTTCGTCCAATGGAAATCTGTCGGCCCCCCTCCGTGTGCGCCTCCCCAAGCGAGGTCGTTTCGGCCACTCGCCACCCGTTGCAGCTCCGCCGTCAATATTCGCCGTTGTCACAAGTATCGCCCTCCCCCTGTTCCGTCGTAAGGGCTTGTGCCCTTGTTCATTTATATACCGAAGATCATAAAAAAATGGTTTTGGCTTTTTTCTTTCTTTTAATTTTTGTTTTTTTGCTCAAGTAAAACAAAATAAAAAGGAAGAAATTGTTCCTCATCGGGTAAGAACTTATACAAATTAAAAATTTGCTTCCTAAATTGTTTGATCGTGAGAAAATAGAAATTGATGTGATTCTAAAGCTGGGTATGTTAATTTACAATTTGGTTTCTAGATATCTAATCCAGGAGTTGGTCAAACATAGATAGGATTAAACATAATCCTATTAAATCCAATCTTACTTGATCTTAACCTCGTAATAGTATCCAATTTTACGTGCCAAATCAGACCTAAAAGGTAATACCAAGTTTTTAAACTTCTCCATTAAAAACATTTGATATTCTAAATACAAATTTGATTCGAGACTAATACGAAATAAATATTTTTTTCGCTCTACACACTAATTGAACACAAAAACTACAAAACTCAAAACCAGTCCACAACATAAAAGAGAATTGAATGAGGAATATCTTCAATGCTGATAAAAAAACAACAAAGAAATTTTGGCAGATCATAATTTTTCCGAGTTATGAAGACAATTCAATTGCAACAAGTTGGCATTGAAAATAAAAAAAAAGGTCGTAAAATTGTCCCTCTCCCACCACCCCACCCCCCCCCCCCCAACCACCACCACCACCACTCCCGATTATTTAGTAAAAGGAGAATTTTTTTTCGTTTTTCAGTAATTTTGGTTGTCTGTTGAGCCTAGTTTTTGTCCGTTTGTACCATAGCAAATTCCTCCCCCCGCCACATGGTGCCTACTTATAAAACTCTTAACGGGAAGAGATTAATTATTATAAAGATCAATGGATTGCCTAGAAAATGAAAAAGAGGAAATTTAAAAAAAGAAGATAAAGGACTAGAAGTACCGCTAGATGAAACAAAAGAGTTATCCATTTGGGCGACAAGGGGCTTTTCCACTTTTTGAAAAGGACAGTTAACTTTAACTTGATGTGGATGATTAAGATGAAACACTGCAAATATTGAATGAGCTATACCTTGTTCGCAGATAGCTTAACAATCTTAATACCTTATTTTATTGCATTATTATTTTTCTTACTTCAGATTACGCTGTATATTACTAAAACAAATTTTGTATGAAAGGAACAAGCTAAGAATATTATAACCATGAGGAAAATCTAGTCGATCCTTTTCTGAAGAAGGTAACATACGTTCCGTTGTTTTCATTTTCCCACAAAAATCCTAAAAGAATTAATTTGTAAAAAATGGAAACCGTGATAATGTAGGTTTTGAAAAACATTTTCTACAAAATATAGCAGATACATGATAAATGGTATGGATCTTGTATAACAAAAATTTTCTCAAAATACTTTTGTGAAAAAACGCTATAGGTTATAAAAATTTTATGCATAAATAAATATATAAATAATTTACTTATCGAAATTTGATCGGAGACGAAACAATGGAATATCAAAGGACTTTCTCTTCAAGACTCTTTCTACAAGCTTATATTAGTTTTTTTCTACAGAGAACCCTTAGTCTCTCCAATACTCACAAGTGCTTTCTAAATGAATAAATGAGGCCTCTATTTATAGATAACAAGAAAGCTACTCAATTTTAGAAAGTCTCTTTATTTTAATTTTAATACCAATATTTAATTAAAATAAAAGACATCAATTTCCTATTTCTGCACTGTCATAGGCGCCACACATATAGATACTTTGTCTGTGTGTGTTGCCAATTTAAGGAGAAGGAGGAGTGAGAATTTGTTTATTACCCAATCTCATTTGTTCCTACATTAAACTTTTCATATTTGAATCAAACCATATTTATTCAAAATTAGAAATACTAAATATGAAAACTTTGTAAACAAGCTTTAATGTGCATAAGAGAACTTTTTTCTTTGTGCTTGGGCACCGTGCACAATGGGAACCTCCCACTATGACATAGTGGGTTCCACTGTATAACTTCCAAAATTAATTATTTTATTTTATTTATTAAACAATCGAATTATTTAATAAATATAAATCAATTCATAATTAATTTATTTTGAGTGATGTTTAATTTAGAATTTCATAATTCTAAATTAATTATTTAAACCAATAATTTCACTTGTCTAAACAGTTTACAAGGATGACAGGGGATTAATGGACCCATAATTTTAAGCTTTATTAAAACCAATACATTAATTAAATTCTTTAATTAATATATTACTCTTTTATTAATTCTAATATAACTACACTAAATACTTGGAATTAAACTCTTGAAATTATATATATATATATATATATATATTTATGCATTGCATATAAGTTGATCCTCTATAATAATTCATAAATAGAGTTAGGTAATATCTGTCCTCTCTAATTACTTTTTTATCCTTAAGTGCCATTGATTTTCTAATGAATAATAAATTTATGAACTTAATCATAAATGAGCGCTCTTATTATTGAAGCCCCAAATTAATACTCAAGAGAATTATCTATCTCTTTCTTGTTAGAGAAGGAATTGATACTATTTTGTAATATTAACATTCCCGGCTACTTACTTCATAATGCCTTCAAGATACAAGGAATAAGATTTAATTCTTAAATCTGTATTGAGTGAATCAAAAGACATAAATCTATAAATAGGATTATAGTAATAACTCAGGATTAAGATCATCTTATATATGACCATCAAATCGATGTGATTAGAATTTGCTATATTTAACCAAAATTATTAACTGTTCATATTTTATCATGTTTCGGTCATATACGATCTTATTATGTATAGTATACTCATTTAATAACTCTATACATTAACGGTTTAGATAAAACCGTTCCATTCTTAATGAAAATGACCTACATTACTAACGCTCAATTACAGATTACATACTTTAATTGATTAGTTAATTATAATAATTGATTATATGTTATTGACCATTTTAATTATCATCCTTAAATATTATCCTCTTATATATAACGCTTATATACAATATTTAATGTCACATAGATAATTTTGTAATTTAATAAGATTTCAAAATACATACATGCAAATATAATGAATAAATTTACTTTATTTATTTATATGTCCATTTCAAAAAATCATATGCTTTATGGACATTTATCCTAATAGATAATATGCAATTAACTTTTTTTTTATTTATTCAATAACATATAGGGACAATGAGGGAACCAAACTATTAGCAGAATAAAAACCAATAGGCCAAAATTTAGAAGATGTTAATAAATAGGCCAATTGATTATAAACCTACTTATATTAAACAAAAGACGAAGACTAAAATACCCTAAATAAAGAACATATTTGATATTTTCTTTTCTTTTTTTTTTCCTTTCTTCTTCTTCCCACCCCATCTCAAGCCCCTCCTCCTCCTTCTCTCTCTTCTGGTTTTCCTTTATGGCTTCCTCGTCGAGGCCAATATGCACCAAGATTGCAATGACGATGGAGTTGTTGAGGCGTCCCTCCTCTCGTCTGCCATGACTGATAAAGTCGGAGCCAAATTGATGAAGATGGAGTTGTCACCCACTTCTTTGATGCCGGCGATGAAGAAGGAGATTGATCTTAGGCGATAATTGTTGACATGTAGGTTTGGGGTCCAGCAACCGTCAAACTCTCTAGTAGGTATTATTCTCATATGTAACCAAGGATCTGACGATGATTGTTGACGTCTAGGTCTCATGGCCTCATGATAGCATTAGTCTGACAAGAATCATCGTTGACAGTGATCGCAGTGGAGAGAAAAAGAAATAGAGAGAGGGACTGGGGCAAAAACATGAAATCAGTCCCTTCAAAATTAAAACTATTCTACTAATTAACAATGTTTGTAAATATACTACTTACTTTTAAGTGTCTCTATACATATTGGCCTATTTAGTGTAATTTTCCCTAAAAGGTGTATAAACTTTTAAAATAGTGTTATTGGGTGCCTGATATGCTGTTGGAAAAAATGATTGATTGGCTTGCAAAATCTTAAAATTTCTAGTATGAATGAAAGATATTAACTCATATTTCTATGAACAATAAATTAAATCTAAATAAAATTGTACCTCTTGAGGAACATAACAACACTACTGATAAACCTTTCCTAGAAAATCGGTAAAGAGATTCAACCAACTAGTTTTCTAAACTATTCTTTTTCCCACAAATCATTATGTGTGTGGCACTCTTTCATTTATTTTTCAATCAGCTAGTATCTCCTTCTCACTATTGAAGTGTTTAAGAACAACGTACTATTATTGATAGTTTTTTTGTACTAGGTCCCTTAAAAGGCCCAAGTCCAAGATGTAGTCTTGTGATGCAAATGGGCTCGATATGTTGACGCAAGCCACATTGGGAGAACTAAAGGGGTTGTGGATTAGCGGGCCTTAAGTAATTAAATCAGATCCTTTATATTTGGTCCAATCCAATTCTACATCCCACTTGGGGTTTTTAAATTAATTAGATTAGGGATGAGTGGGCTGTAGAGAAATTAGCCCTAAAACCTTTCCTATTACCCTTGGCAACCCAAAAATCCAAAGTCAAAGTTGTTGAGTCCTCCCATTTAGAAAAAGACAAAAATATCATTAAATAGCCAAAATAGATGCAAAATTCTTACTCTAGTAGGGATGGCATTTTACCCACAGATACCATCTATGGGTATGCACCTGTAATATATAGAGTAGGTATGGATGATACCTTATCGAGGTTGGGGCAGGTATGGGGGTCGAGTAAGAGGTGAGGCAAAAGTTAGGGAAACTCCCCCATCCCTGCCCTGACCTCATTATATGTACTTGTATATTTTTAACACATATATATATATATATATATACATATTTATGTATATATTATATATAAACAAATATATATGTATTTATGTATATATTAATAGGATTCCACTTTCATCCATCCGGATGGAAGTTTCATTCAAAGGATTAGATAGGGTTAGACACAACAATATATTTAATTAGGGTTACTTATCCTTGTTGGCATTCTTTATTTTTTAGCTTAGTTGAACTAATTACTTTACAACCTGCTAGTGTTGGTAACACTCAGTGGTTGACTTGGGCAAATGGCAAATACTTAAACATGTTGTAGGTATTCTTGTCAATTAGCAAGTGTGGATTGGTGGCTAAAAATGAACACTTAACCCAATGATATTGACATGTAACTTGCATCGCCATCATACGTAACTTCTTTTGTTCCCGTACATAAGTGCTTGAAAAATCTTTTTTTTTTTTTTGTTGTTTATGTCCGGGTATTATTATTAAGTAACATGTAAGCAGTTTTTGGAGATTCGAACAGGACTAATATCAAAATAAGTCTCCTCAAGTGAAAGCAGAGTATTGATCCCTTTCGGACCATAATCTATCTCCTCTAGCAACCTTGGCAAGTCCCTGTAAAACATCGGGTCCATAAATCACACGACCATTTTATCTGCATCAAGTATCTTGTCCTTTAACCTCTCAGCCATGCATCCCAAGACTACAACGCACAGAGTTTGATCTCCCAATCTTAACATTGCTCTTCCAATGCCTTTTAAGAAACCAAAAATAATTAAGCCACTGCCACACCTTCTGTTCAGCATTGTCCCTAATAGCACAATTGTTTGATAAAAATGATCTTTGCGTTCTCAGGAACATCAACACTTTCACTACAACCAGCATTTTTCATTATTGACAGAACAATTTCCATATCATTAATGTTCATCTGACACCCATACGTCTCTCAAAGAAACTTCAGAAGCTAGTACAAGGCTGGACAAAATCAAAAGGAACTAGCATGTGAGGTTTTTTCACTATGAGAATTGTAGCGACAAATACTAAAAAATAGTGAAAAAATGAAAAATTCAGTTCCATGCTTTTGGCAATTAAAGACAATTATTCCCTCTCAAAAAATAAATCTACGATTTTAAATGATATACATTACAAAGTCTGCCTCTTTTAGCAAACACTTGAATGACAATGAGAGAGAACTAATCACAAAGAAATCCAAATTACACCTAAAACAAAAAATTTTCGCTAAGTTCCTCCAAAATTAACTAACTACTTAGCCAATAAACCATAAAGATCAGTGCTTTCAAGTTCACTTCGAGAATCAATCATAAAGCAATCAAAATTACACCAAAACACGACCTTGTTACCAAATTCCAAAAAATTGAGTGATTAATTAGCCAGCTTTCTTTGAAATTTTCTCGGAAAATCAATCACAAAAGAGTTTCAATCACAACAGAAAGCACCAAATTTCCACAAAACTCCACAAAAATTGACTAATTAACTACAATTAACCTTAAAGATCAGTGCTTTGAAGTTTACTCGGAACATCAATCACAAAGCAGTCTAAATTTCACCAAAAAACATGAAATGCCCACCAAATTCCACGAAATTTGACTATTTAATTAACCAATAAACCATAAAATTCAATACTTTGAATGTTTACTTGGAGAATTTAAAAAAAAAATCTAAATTACACGTAAAACACGAAATTCCAAGAGAAATGATTAATAAAATAGCGAATAAAGTGTACTTTATTCAAAGAGAATATATGAGAAAACTCAGTCTTGCTGAGCTTCGAAAGACGTGAGAGCGGCTTAAACGATGAAGTGTTAAAGGCCTGGATTCTCGGAGGTGGAGAGAAGAGAAGGCTGAGAAGTAAAGAAGCTTCTGGAGAGTTCGAGAACGGAAGTTCTTCTATGGAGTTGGTGGCGCGGCGAGCAGCAGTAGCGGTGGAAGCAGCGGGAAAGAGGAGCGGCGGATTTCGGAGAGGAAGTCGGAAGCTAAAAAGAGCCTGAGGAGGTAAAATGCGGTCTAACTTAACGGAATGCCCTTAAAAGAGCACATTTTTTATATTATTCTCTTAAAAGGCTTTTTTTTTAAACTATTTTTTTAATAAAAAATAATTTATTAAAAGTCTAAGTTATTATTTGTAACCTGGTAGTTTTTATAATTGGAACCTTGGAACCTATCAAATTCTAGAATATTTTTTTTTGAAACAAAAAAGCATCAACTATCTCCGGTCGCTGGCGCGGGATACCGGATTATAACCTAGTAGGTTTTAAAGTTAAAATCTACCAGATTATAAAATATTTTTAAGGAAACAAAGAAGCACTAACCGTCTCTGGTCGTTGATGCAGGGTGCAGGATTCCGATCATCCACGCAAGATGCTGGATTATCACCTTGTAGGTTTCAAAGTTAAACCAACCAGATTCTAACATATTTTCTTTGAAACAAAGAAATGCCAATAGCCTTCGGTCACTAGCATGAGGTGTCGAATTATAACATAATAGGTTCCAACTTAAAACCTACCAGATTCTAACATATTTTCTTTGAAACAAAGAAGCGTCAACCGTCTCTGATCACCAGCGCCAAGTGCCGGATTGGAACCTATTAAGTTCCAACATACTTTCTTTGAAACAAAGAAGCACCAACCGTCTTCGATCAACGACGAAGAACCCGCTAGGTGCCGACAGGTTTCTTCTTGGAACCCTCTAGGTTTTGTTGTGGAACCTGTTAAGTTTTGTTCCAAAACCTACTAGATTCTGATCATCGACGCAAGATGCTAGAGCATAATCTGAGAGGTTCCAAAGCTAGAACCTATCAAGTTCCAACATATTAGTCCCACTGTTGACTTGACTAAGTATAGAACTAAAGAATTTGGTTATTCACAAATGTTTGCTATTTTGTAAACAATGATAATAATGAAACAAAAAAAAAAAAAAACAATAAACAAGAAAAAATCTTGCAAATATACTGCACAACACCAGTAAGCAGCTTCAAAATCTTCCTATGAAAATATTTCTTTCTCCTCGTTTTACTAAATTATAAAGCATATGTACATACATACCTCTATATATATATATATATATATATATATATGAAAATAACAAACCTTGAACAACTTCATATATAGGTGATAATAAAATGGCACAGGTCTTCAGATTTTGACAATACAAACTGCACAACATCAGGATTTTAATCTTCTACAAAGGCATAATCAGTTCCCTCGTAGACCTTGTAAAATTTTTCAATTCCAGATAAGAAAATGTTGGGAAGAATGAATAAGATGACATTTGTATTTAGATTAGAGCAAATATGCTTAACAAATACTAGGAAGGATCAATACAGGCAACATACCACGTCTTGAATATCTAAGATTGTAGTGCTTGAATCTATGTACCTCTTAGCAGCAATTGTTGATACCTTTCTTCTTATCAACACCACGTGTGGCTATACATGGTGGTTGGATCGTCTTCCTTACTCTTCTTGGCTTCTCAGAGCACCACCTGTAAGAAGAGAGAACGCATCAGAGGTCAAGGGGGACATTGGTGTGATGGTAGTCAAGGGTTTTGCGACACTCAAGTTAGGTACTTATTCGGCAGAGAGAGAGGCTAGGATAGGCAAGGGAAGAATGACAGTATCTTTATGGTGGAGTTAATGCCTCTATTTAGAGAGTTTAGCTTGAAACCGAGTATGGATCAAGTTTGGCCCGTGACCTGGATATGTTATAGAATAGAGCCTAGGTGGCTACTGACAGGTGTCACGGAATGTAGAGAAAAAGGATTGCCCAATGGAGGGCTGAGATGGTGCCACATAATGGTCTTTAGGTATGATCCACTACTATGTAATTCGTTGGGGTCCGATCACCTTGGAGGTAGTGCAGAATTGTTCTCCACAGTTGCTTTGCCTGCTCGGCCTAAGGTCGGCTGTTTGCTTAGTACCCAGCCTAAGATTGCCTTCGGTACTAAGCCTCTTCAACTATTCAATACTCGTTTTAAGGTCGGTCATTCTCTTAATACCCAGCTTAAGATCAACCATTCGGTGCTTGGCCTATTTGGCGGTTCGGTGCTCAGCGTATGGTTAGCTGTTCGCTTAGTACCCAACCTAAGGTCGACCATCTAGTATTTGGCCTCTTCGACTGTTTGCTTAATAGTATGGTTGGCCTTTTCGGCAATTCGGTGCTCGCTCTAAGGTCGGCCCTTCTATAATTGGCCTCTTTAGCCATTCAATGCTTCTCCTAAGGTCGACCGTTTGGTAGTCATGGTAGATCGTTAGCTTAGTACCCAAACTAAGGTCGGCCGTTTGCTTAGTACCCACCCTAAGGTTAGTGGTTCTGTATTTGGACTCTTTGACTGTTTGGTGCTTGAACTAAGGTCAGCCTTTCGCTTAGTACCCAATCTAAGGTCAACTGTTTGATATTTAGCCTCTTTGGCCATTTGATGCTTGGCCTGTAGTTAGCCTTTTGCTTAGTACCCAGCCTAAGGTCGGCCGTTCGGTACTTGGCCTCTTCAACCGTTTGGTAGCCTTCCTGGCCTACCCTTTAGATTGGCCATCTTAGCCTATTTAGTTTGAAGAGGTCTAGGATTTTGAATGTTCTTTTCATCATAAAGAATTCCCCTCACAATAGTAGCCCCTAAGACTTTGGTGATGGAGGTCATTGACACCAAAGTCTTGATATGGTTCGGAATTTTTTTTGTGTGTGCATGTCCAGATAGCTATTCGTCATTGGTCGGATGCTTGGTTAGGCCTATGGTCGGACTCCTAGTCAAACTTGTCAAACCTGGTTAGACCTGATGGACCTATGGTTAGACTTGGTGCACCTGGTCTTCTCTGGTAGGCCTTAGCCCGCTTAGACCTGGTCGGACTCTTCGTTAGACCTCAGGTCTCTAGGTTGGCTATAGCCTTTTTGGACTTTTAGTCTTGAACTTAATTGGTTGTAGCCAGGACCTATGGTCTTTTCTTTGTCAGAGGTGGTTGGAACTTTAGTCAGACTTGGTGAACTTGGTCGATCAAACCCTTGGTTAGACCTGGTGGACTTGGCTGGTTGAACTCTTGGTCCTTGTCGATCAAAATTTTAAACTTTGTGGACCCAATCGGTCAAACTTTTGGTCCTTATCAATCGGACTCTTGGTCGGACCTAGTCGGTTGAACTCTTGGTCAGACCTAGTGGACTTGATTGGTCAAACTTGGTGGACTTGGTCAGTCGAACTCCTGGTCCTTGTTGGTCAAACTCTTAGTTAGACCTAGTCCTTTTCTTAGGTTTGACACTTAGGTGACCTTCTAGTCCATTAGTCTTCTAACCTTCCCAAGAATGGTTGGGGGAAGAGACAAGGTTGCTGGAAAAGAACGGTGTCCCTCTTCTAGCCCCAAATGTTGATGTCTAGCTTCCAAACAACACTACATGCAGTTGCATATGGTGATTGGACTACCTTCCTTACTCGTCTTGAATCCTTGGAGTGTACTTGCAAGAAAAGGGAACTTCTTAGAGGTCAAGGGAGATAGTAGTGTGGTGCCAGCCAAGGACTCTCTGGCATTCCAGTCAAGTACCTATTCGGCTAAAAGAGAGGCTAGGGCAGGTAGGGAAAGAATGCCCGCACCTTTGTAGAGGAGTTAATGCTCCTATTTATAGAGTTTATATTGGATTTAGGTGTGGACCAGGTTTGGCTTGTGACCCAGATGTATGATGGTATAGAGCTTAGGTGGCTAATGATAGATGCCACGATTTCTAGAGAAATAGGACTGCCTAATAGAGGGCTAAGATGGTATCACATGTTGGTCTTTGGATATGATTTAATACTATGTGATCTGGTAGGGGTTTGACTACCTTGCAGGTATTGCAAAGTTGTTCTCCATGGTTAATTTGGCATGGTCGGCCGTTTGGTCCATGGCCTAAGGTCGGCTATTTGCTTAGGACCCAACCTAAGGTCGGCCATTCTATACTTGGCCTATTCAGCCATTCGATGCTGGGCCAAAGGTCAACCATTCACTTAGTACTTAGCTTAAGATCGGTCGTTTGATACTTGGCCTCTTTAGCTGTTTGGTGCTTGGCCTAAACTCGGCCGTTTGCTTAGTGCCCATCCTAAGGTTGGCTATTCGGTATTTGTCTCTTTGGCTATTCGGTGCCTGGCTTGTAGTTGGCCGTTCGCTTAGTACCCTACCTAAGGTTGGCTATTTGGTACTTGTCCTCTTCGGTCGTTCACTTAGTACCGAGCTTAAGGTTGGCCGTTTGCTTAGTATCCAACCTAAGGTCGACTGTTCGATACTTGGCCTCTTTGGCCATTTGGTGCTCAATTTGTTGTCACCTTGATGGACAAGATAGATTGTTGACGTGGCTTTACTAAGAGATTTGCTCACCTCGAGGGAGAAAAGAGATTGTCAACACAAGTTTAATCGTTGATATGAAAGTTTAACCGCACCTAGGTTTTTGATCACAGGCAACGTTGGAGAGAAGATAGATGGAAATATGTTCGATCTCCTATGTTGTTCCTCGACATGCTCACCATTTTCGATCTTTGTAGCGGCAGTGCAATCTATGATAAAGAGGGAAGGAGATACGGGAGATATCAAATCAAGATAAAAATATCACATAATAAATTAATTAGAAAGAAAATAAATTTTGAAAGGGACAGTTTTGAAAAGTGAATAAAAGGAGGACATTTTTAATAAGAAGTGTTTATAATAGGGTATTCTACGTAGTTTTTCTTTTTTATCACTTAATTGCGTGATTTAATTAGTTATGCCCAGTTGCAACTAAAATGCTATGCCCTTTATCCTAGGA
This sequence comes from Artocarpus hirsutus, assembly GCA_946598075.1. NCBI lineage: Eukaryota > Viridiplantae > Streptophyta > Magnoliopsida > Rosales > Moraceae > Artocarpus > Artocarpus hirsutus. Next base: position 82,221 of record CAMOHE010053420.1, on the reverse strand, counting down.
CAATCCCTACTATATATTGCAATCTGGATGGCTGAAATTTTTTAGAGGTAACTTCCGTTTAGATAGATGGAAATGCCTCCCTTTCTATATATATATATATATATTTATATACATGTCATAATCTTTACATGGATGGGTACATAAATAAGTAAATAAATATAGGGATCCATTTCTATCCATGCAGTTGGAAGTTCCCTCCGAACTTTTTTAGCTGTCAGATCTTTTTCTTTGGTGAGGATTGTCCCAAGGGTAAGTCGTATAACACTTTACTTGTAACCTATTATAAAGAGTAAACCCAAACTATTAAAAAGCTAGGCTAAATTTAAAATAGTGGCGGGCACCACTAACCATGCAGGAGTCACTTTGCTTAAAGTTGGCCTCAGATTTCAAGTTTCTTTATGCCATTTTCCTCCATTTTCACTCTAGCTTTCAAAAATTCTGACAAATAAACATAGAAAAATTAATTATTTTACAAATTAAAAATTATGAAAAATTAGAACATATTTATAAACACTTGTAAAAACTAAAATAAAACTAAGACTAATACAAATCACACAAACAAAAAAAACTACGCATATAAGCTAATAGAGTGATATGGTTTTATATAAACACAACATTTAAGACCCGAAAATATTTTTAGAAATCACTAAAAATATATTAGAATGTATTTGCACAATAAAAACGTGCGATAAAACACATAAAGATTGAAAATAAATTTGCATTACCAAAATTAACGGCTTTTACCGATTTCAAATATTTTATTTAATTTATAAGCAAATTTGCTTTTAAAAATTACTAAAAAATATACTAAAGCATAAAAACACACTAAAGCATGTAATTAAACATATTTTCACACAAAAACACAAAAATAATATTTAAGACACAAATGTTGTATTTAAGGGTTTTAACGACACACAATAATGCAAAATGATAACATTCAGTCTTATTAAGGCGCCGTAAACCATCCGCTAAAAAGAGACCATAAAAATAGGGATTATAACCTTGAAATTGTCAAAAGTAGGTGTAGTCATTGAAAAGGATACAAACCAGTATTGGCTTAATCTTAAGGCATATTAAGCCAATACTTAAGACCCCAATTTTAAGAGCCTCCAAGTTTTTTTTATTTTTTGCCTATATTTTAGCTATCTTCTTTCCATCATTTGGGGGGTTTTTCAATTTTTTAAAAATCAAATGCTAATGAATGTTCTAAGTATTTATACATGGCTCAATTACCTCTTAATGTAGGGATATTAAGCGTTATTCATTATTGGAAAAAGATTAATTAAAAAAATCCAAACTGTGTTTTAGCAAAAAGAGTCAAACCATTATTAATAAAATGAAACTAAAAATACTAAGTTTTTTTTTCTTAAAAAAAGAAGTAAAAAGTGGCTGCAACTATTTTTATTTAGAAAATTGTCTTTCCTTCTTGTGTCTGTATTTTGCACAATATGTCTTCGCTTTCTTTAAACAAAAGTTTTTGATCTCCTCTTTGACTTTTTTCATTTTTTATCCATTTCTTAAACATTTCTGTCTACTTATTGATTATTGTTTCTAGAATTTTGCATTAGCAATTTTATTTTTTTATTTGTTATTGTTATGCATAGGCTTAATTTGGTTTTCATACATACATAAATTAAGTCTTATAAATAAATATGTCTACTTCCTTTCTTGAAAAGAAATTAAGTATGTCTAATAGAAAATATTCATCAAGGTATGACAAACTCAAGAAAAAGAGAAAAATAGAATGTTTGATTCAATTTCTAATTAATAAAGTTTTTAAGAAATTTCTCACAAGTAACAAGGAAGATGTTAGGACCCGTTTATTTTGAGAAGTCTTTGGATTCTTTGGACTCAAATTTGGATTCGAGTATTAAGAATCCTTTGGATACGTATTTATTTCTCCCAAAATCCAAATCCTTTGAGTATCAAGAATCTAAGTTTTTAAAGTTCTGATTCCCCCCTAAACTTTTGATATTAGAATATTCTTGCTATAGTAAAAACTAAAATTCTCTCTCCTCTATTTGAGAAAAAAATCATAACTTCTTCATTTGTTATTCAATTGAGATGATTATTTTTTCATTGCCTTCCTAGTGAAGAGAGGAATAAATTAAGATCCATATTGCATATTTTTTAGGATTATTAATATTAAGATTTTATTAGATTTGTTGATAAATCAAAAACTATTTTCATTACCTTTCAAAACACAAATACTAATTTTATTTGATACTCAAATTAAAACTTAAATGCACATCTAAACGTCAATTCATATAACAATTTAAATCACTAACTCAAATCCTAATTCAAATCACACTAACTCAAATCAAGTTACTAATTTGAATTCATTTACCAAACAGAGTTGTAATGAACTCAAGTTAAGAAACGATTAGAGAAAAAAGAAATATGAGTTAGGGAATCATAAAGTTATAAAAAAAAGAAAAAAATCCATAAAAATATATGGGGACAACAAAGTTACATATCATGGCAATGCAAGTTATATTTGAATATCACTATATTACGTGGTCGTTTTCACTCACCAACCCTGTACATGTTACTTGCTAATAATACCCAGACATAAACAACATAAAAAATTGATTTTTCAAGCACTTATTGTTGAAAAATGATATGCAGCAGAATTTTAAAAATTTTAAATCAAAGTCTTTAATAAATAACAAGTTTGACAGGCTAAGTACATAATAAATCTTACATATCTCTTTTCTATACTGAAGTCTGTAGAAAAACCGAGAAGAGAAGATGATATGAACCTTACCAATGATGTGACAAAACCCAACACAAACGTTGAATCGAACCCTAAGATCTTCAAGACACAAGTTTGTTGAGTTTTGACCCATTATCTAGCAAAGTAAGAATCAAGAACTACAGTTGTTTGAAAACGCCACACCAAGAATCTTAAGAACAACTCAAGAATTCAAGACGATAAGTTTGGTTGTTTGGACGCCACAAGAATTAACTTGATGAGTTCAAGAGTCCTTTCAATAACCTAGAAGAAACTCACTTCTTTGATTGAATAATCTGAATTGTCCTTGAAGATATTCTAAGCATTACAATTATATAGGCCATCAATTTTCCAGCCCAAATCCTAATAATAATTCCCTAAAATTCAAAATTAGTGTTTAAAATTTGACTAGGATTTTGCTAGGTAATCTTATCCTAAAATTGTCCCTAATTTGAATAGGATTTAGCTAGATAATTTTATCCTAAAAATAAACCCTAAAACATGCCTATTCCTAAACAAAAAAGGAATTTTTTTTTTTTTAGATTTGAAATTTGAACTTTACAAATTTGAATAATAAAAGAAACTAATTAATAGATTTGCTAACATGGCGAATATTGGTTTCTAAAAAGCTGATATGCTTTTCCAAGAAGCTGATATGTGTAAGACCACATCATCCGGAACCTTTATGAACTTCAATCTTGATGACTAATCTCTCTTGAATTTGTAGATCACTCATGTTGGGCCTCCCTATGTATGTCTCAGCCCAAGCTTATTGGATTAGTCCATTTAATGCTTCTTTGAAACGTTTGGCTCTAAGTCTTGTGATCGGCCCACTTGGCAAGCTTAATGGAACATGTGAATGCTGCCCTTGAGTTCTTGCAAGCCCAATGAATGTTGCCCTTCTTGTATACATGGTTGTGTAGCTTCATTCATATCATTCTCCCCATCTTGAAGAGGATTTGTCCTCAAGTCATCACCTACATCGAAAGGAGATAAATCAGAAACATTAAAGCTCATATTAACACTATACTCATTTGGTAATTCAAGCTTGTAGGCATTGTCATTGATGCGTTCCACCACTTGAAATGGCCCATCCCTCCTTTGAAGGAGTTTAGAATGTCTTTGTTTGGGAAAACAACCTTTCCTCATGTGTAGCCAAACCCAATCTCCCGGTTCAAAGACAACCTTCTTGTGCATATAATTCTTTGTCGTAAGTGGGATAGTTTAGGGCTACCCTACTTAATTTCTCACTAAAGTATGCAACCGGTCATCCCTCTTGCATCAACACACCTCCAATACCTATACTTGAAGCATCACACTCAATTTCAAACGTTTTAGCTAAGTTAGGTAAAACAAATACAAATAAAGATGCATTAGTGAATTTTTCCTTGATGAGTTTAAATGCCTTCTCTTGCTCCTCTCCCCACTTAAATGGAACATTCTTTTTGATGACTTCAGTTAGGGTCATGGCTATGCTACTAAAATCCCGAACAAAGCACCAATAAAAACTAGCCAAGCCATGAAAACTTCTTACCGGATTCACTAAAGTAGGCGTTGGCCAATCTTGAATTGCCTTCACCTTTTCCTCGCCCACTTCAATCCCTTTAGCACTTACAACAAAACCAAGAAACACAAGCTTATCCGTGCAAAAGGTACCTTTCTTAAGATTAGCAAATAACCTTTCTTTCCTTAAAACCTCTAAAACAAGTCTTAAGTGTTCTACATAATCATCCAAGTATTTGCTATAAATTAGGATATCATCAAAGTAGACAACAGCACATTTGCCAATGAAAGCATGCAAAACATGGTTAAGTCTCATGAAAGTACTAGGTGTTAGAAAACGAGTACGCAGTGGCATTTTAAAAATTTTTGAAATAGGGTATTTTCTAAGATACGTGTTTGACATGCTATATACATAAATTAATCAGATCTTACTAACCTTTGTATGCCGAAGAGCACCTGCAATCAGTAAAGAGAAGAACATTTTAGGAGAGCCTCAATCAACTAGTCTTCTTTGCTATTCTCTATCCACAATCGGAGTAAGTGTGGGCACACATCATATAGCTCTTCCTCTGGTGACTCTCCTTCTAACCAATTGAGAAGACCTTGAGCTAAGATTCTTGACTCTAAACAATAGATCTCATGGAGTTCTAGAGTTTCTCATAATAGAGTACTCATTCTAAACTTTTCAACTAATTTAGATAACTAAGAAAACTCACCCCTTATTTATAAAGGTCGGACTTGGGTTAATCATTATTAGATAATGCCTCAAAAATTTGAATCTAGATTAGCTTTTGATGAAAATCGTGTCTAAAACATGTAATCAGATCATCGTTAGATCAGTAGTATGAACTTGGAGACCGGCCTGCTAAACTTGCTCCATTGGCAGGCTGAACTTGCAAAAATTTGATCCTTTTGAATCTTTTATTTCTTATCTGAGATTCTTAAATAAAGCCTCAGTTTTAATTCAAATAATTCAACAAAGAAGTTATCTGATTAAAACAGTCATATATAGATAATCTCATAGAAAATAAATATTATCTTAATAATTCAACATGTTTATCTTGAATTATTTCACAAAATTAATTCAACCAATAATTAGAGATGAATTATCTGATCCTATCAAATTTCAGCCAATATAATAATTTAACATAAGTCACCAATATGTTGGAAAAGCACGCCGTATCGTTATAAGATTTATTATGAGCTAACAAGAGGGACCTGATGGACCTAAATAGTTTAAGCTTCGATAATTATAAATACAATATCCCAGATATAGATTTTATAATTATCAACTTTAACGCTATTTCACTAAAAGCTTAGAGCTGTACTCTTGAACTATACAAAATTACGAAGCTACAAATAAGCTAAGTGTCTATGGCATATCTGATGTATCATATCCCCATAGGATATTCATAATAGGCTTGAGGATAAATTCCATCTTATCTTCCTGATTATTTTTACCTTACATTCCTCTATCTTACCATTGGAAACTTACTATCTAAAGATGGTATACCATTTGGTTACACCTATGCATCCAAATGGTTAAGCGCTCTAGTCTTCCAATTACAGAATTACGCATATAAGAGAATATCATTAACTCTACCAAAAGAGCTATGGATTCCATATCAATGAATAACAGGTCTATGCTATGAAGAGTCATGTATGCAACGTAACGGTATACGTACCATTATAAAGTCAAGATATCACCCTTCGGTACATCGAAAGACATAAGTCAAGATAACAGGCCTATTAGTCATTTTAGGATTAAGACACAACACATATGATTATCTAAAGTAAATTGATTTGCAAATACAGAATTATTAATCTAAATCAATTCAACTTTATGTCCAGATCTAATACATCGTCACATATGACGATATACCAATATTTCTACTCACAGAGTCCAACTTTGATGGCCAAGACAAGCTTTATCCCGTTAGGGATGTAGACAACAAAACAAACTTATGTGAATAAAGTGCCTAACTTTATTCCCTCGATTGCAGATCTTATGATTTAGACCATCATCTTTAAGATTCACGTCTTTCGCATAATTTGTCCATTATATGCTTGATTCTTAAAGGTTTAAATTGACAGTCTTAAACTTCTATTTTCTTATCATACATTCAACAGATATGAATAAAGAGGATAGCATTTGGTATATGAATAAATAAATAAACTCTTTATTGATAAAATGTCTCCAAAAACATATTACAACATTTTACTCCTTAGGGCATGATGTCCAACAATCTCCCACTTACTCTAAGTGAGTAAATGTGACATATCTCGCATCCCCATAGCTTTCACATGCCTCTTGAAAACCCTCGCAGTTAGTGTCTTTGTGAATGGATCAACTAAGTTATCCTCAGATGTGATTTTATATACAACAACATGCTTGCCCTAAATGAAGTCCTTTATCACATGATACTTCCGATGACTATGCTTACTCTTCTTATGAAATCTTGGTTCCTTAGCATTAGCTATTACTATAGTGTTATCACAATACAGTGATACCACTTTATCCATACCAGGAACTACCTTAAGATCCTCAAAGAACTTGTGGAGCCACACTGCTTCTTTTAAAGCATCACTAGCTGCCACATACTCGGCTTCCATTGTTGAATCCAAAGTGCAATCTTGCTTGACACTTCTTTAAACAATGGCACCATTGCCTAGAGTAAATACAAAACCAGAAGTTAATCTTCTCAAATCCGGATAGGATTGAAAATCCAAATCAATGTATCCTAGAGGCGTTAGATCTTCACCCGAATACACAAGCATATACCCTTGAGTCTTTCTCAGGTACTTGAAAATATGTTTGACTGCAACCTAGTAGTTTGGTCCTTGATTCGACTAAAATTGACTTACTATCTCGACTGCATAACAAATGTTTGGTCGTGTGCAATGTATAACATACATAAGACTACCCACCGTCGAAGCATAAGGTACATTCTTCATGTATTCTCTTTCTTCATCAAACTTTGACGAGTCTTTCTTAGAAAGAGTAATTCCAAACCTAGATGGTTGCCTACCTCTCTTGGAATTCTGCATTGTATACTTCACGAGAATTTTCTTTATGTAGCCCACTTGGGATAAAGCTACCATTTTGTTATTCCTATCCCGAAAGATCTGGATACCGAGAACATAATTAGTTTCACCCAAGTCTTTTATGTCAAACTACTTGGTCAATTATAATTTGACTGATGACAATGCCCCAATGTCATTGCTAACAAGCAGAATGTCATCTACACAAAGCAGTAGAAAAACTACCTCCCTATCCTTAATGTGTTTGTAAAACATGTTTTGTCCACGTTTTGTTCGAACCCATAAGTCTTGATCACCTGATCAAATCTTATGTTCTAAGATGGGGAAGCCTGCTTAAGTCCATAAATTGACTTTAGTAGTTTGCAAACCTTACCTTCTTTACCCTTAGCCTTGAACCTGCTTGGTTGTACCATATATATAGGTCATCAAGATAGCCATTCAAAAAAGCTGTCTTGACATCCATCTATCAAATATCATAATCAAGAGCGATAGCTATAGATAATAGATACGAATGGACTTAAGCATGGCTACAAGAAAAAAGGTTTCCTAGTAATCGATTCCTTTTTTTTGCATGTATCCCTTAGCTACCTGTCTAGCTTTGTAGGTTTTGACGTTTCCATCTGTTCCTCTTTTCCTCTTATAGATCCACTTAGACCCTATGGGTTTTACCCTTTTGGGAAGATCCACAAGTTCCCAGACCTGATTAGTCTCTATAGACTTCATCTCAATGATCATGGCTTCTATCTAGAGTTTTGAATCAACATCCTCCATAGCTTCCTCATAAGTGTAAGGATCCTTGTCATGTTTAACTGGTTCAGCCAAGAAGGCTTTATCATTAAACACAGACCTTTTGAGTTGACGCCCAATCCTCCCACTATGACAAAGCCCCTTAGGTTGATGTTTAGTTGATTTTTCTACATTGATTGGATTGGTTTCTACCGGAACGCTTGGAGTGATCAAATCACTCACCAACTCCTTGAATACCATTTTACATTGAGGCTTAAAGTCATTCAAGTAACTTTCCTTAAGGAATGTTGCATTTGTTGGAACCATGACTTTATTTTCCTTTAGGTTATAGAAATAACCCCTTTAGTTCCTTTTAGATATCCTACAAACGCACAAACTTCCAAACATGCTTCCAACTTGTTTGCTTCCTTATACAAGACATGAGCCAGACATCCCCATATATGAATATGGTTTAAGGATGTCTTCATCCCCGTCTACAACTTGTGAGGAGTTTTAGAAACTGACTTTGAAGGCACATTGTTCAAAAGATAACATGTGGTTTGCAATGCATATTCCCAAAAGGACAACGGTAATATCGAGTAACTCATTATGGACCTAACCATGTCCAAAAAAGTCTTATCCCTTCTATTAGCTACACCATTCTGCTGCGGGATGCCTGGTGTAGTCAAATGGGATAAAATCCCATTGTCTAATAAGTGTTTCAAGAACTTATTGAAGAGGTATTCACCACCTCGATCAAATCGAAGTGCTTTTATGGGTTTATCTAATTGCTTTTCCGCTTCAGCCCAAAACTCCCTGAACTTGTCAAAAGTTTCGCTTTTATGATGCATTAGGTAGACATACCCATACCTTGAGTAATTATCAATAAAAGTGACAAAATACTTATACCCTCCTCGTGCCCGGATGTTCATGGGACCACATGCATCACTATGTACAAGTTCTAGAACCCCTTCGGCCCTATTACTCTTAGACCCAAATGGTCTTTTGGTCATTTTGCCTTCTAAACAAGATTCACATTGTGGTATAGATTCCACTTTTAAGTGACTTAAAGGTCCTTCCCTTTCCAACCTTTGAATCCTATTCAGGCTAATATGATCTAATCACAAATGCCAAATATAGGTCTTATTGGAGTGAGAAGTCTTAAGCCTTTTAGAGTTATTATGACTAACCTCAGTATTAAGCAGTATGTCTATCTTATGTTTGATAAAATACAGATTGTTTTACATCCATCCATCACAAATAAAAAATTTATTTTTACGAATCACCACTTTATTATTAAAAGAAATTGAAAAAGAATTTTTAAATAAACAAGCTACAAATATTTAATTCCTTTTAAGTTTAAGAACATAAAAACAATATCGCAAAACCAAAATATTGTAATTACCAAAGTAAAGATGGACGTCTCCCATTGCTTTAGCCAACACTAAGGATCCATCGCCCATCCAAAGCATGAAGTCCTCATGCAATAGACTTCTTGTTTCTTTGAACCCCTATAGAGAAACACAAACATGATTAGTTGCTCCAGAATTTATGACCCAAGTGACACTTGATTCCTCAACTAAACAAGTTTAAATAACAAGAAGATCACACCTACTTCCTCGAGAAAGGAAGTCCTTGCAATTTTTCTTTATATGCCTGACCTTCCTACAGTAAAAGCACTTCAGCTTCTTTGGGTTCTTTTTTTTTTTTTTTTTTTTTTTTTTTTTTTTTTCTTTTTCTTCTTTTTGCCATTTGTAGAAATAGAAGATTTCCCATTCTTAGCCTTCTGCTTCCTTCCATTCCTAGGATTAGGACTGGAATCGGATATAGCCGCCAAGTTGGCCTCGCCAACCGTAAGAGTTTCCCTGATCAGATTTTCAAACTCTTGTAACAGCTTCATCAAATTTACTAAGGTCACATCTTGTCTATTGCTCAAATTGTATGTAGCTCTAAACGGGACGAACTCCTTTGATAGGGTCTCAAAAACCATAGTCATCTATGGCTCAACAACGATATCAGCTCTATGGGCTTAAGCTTCAGTGAGGTAACCCATGACTGACATCATATGCTCCTTTATAGGAGTCTTTGGTTTTTGTTTACAGTTCAAAAGTTTTGGAAGTGCTCTTTGACTTTTTGTTATGTCTTGGCCTCTAAATATAACTTTAAGATTATCCATGATCTACTTTACAGTCTCATAATCTTTATGTTGAGCCTGCAGCATGTTATTCATGCTAGCCATAATATAACAGCGGGCTTAATCATTAGCATCTTTCCAGCAATTATACACTTGGATTTGTGCATTGGTGGATTTCCTGGTAGGTTCAGGAGGACACAGTGTTGTGAGCACAAATTTCAGTTTCTCAAAGGATAGGACGATATTCAAAACATTATAATTCTCACCAGTTAATTGGTTTTTATCGAGTATAAAAAATAAAGCATTTTTAGACATTTTAATCACAAATAAAGATTCATATACCAAATATAAGCAAATATTCCATAACAGTTCAGTAAGATAACATAATCAAGTAAACATACAATTGTGTTTATATGTCAAAACCTTGAAAAAGTCACATCCTTACAACGATAATTCCCAACTTAGAATTCAACAAGCCGTCTAAGGGAGACTTGTCAAATTTAATTAGGAACACAAATCCCCTCTGATTAATATATGCCATCTAGGACTCGTCTGATCCAGCATATATTAATAATCGTTTTCTTCGGCCATTAATTTTATTAACAGAGCTCCTAGGGAAGGTTAATAATAAAATTAACTTGAATGTATAACCATCGTTTCAACTATTTTATGTATGATTTATAATCATCACCTAAGGGTGTACAATGATAAATCATGCAAAAATAAATTATCCTTTTGGATATCCAACTTGGAACATGATGAAGTCCTTTCCTAGGGGTCGGAATCACCATGTGTTACCTATGGACCAACGATAGAGGCCATAGGTCCTTTCTTCGATAATCTTTTCCCACTCATTATTTTGAAAACCAAGGTTTATGTTAACATGCACGAACAATTTTTAATGAGTGGTACTCTCTATTCTATATGTCATGTTATTAACATACATGGAAAATCACATTATAATGCAAACAAGCAAAGCAACACACAAAGCCACAAGCAAAATAATAATAAAAAACGTAATATTATGGTTTCATCCTAGAGAAAAGAAAAATAAAGATTAAAAAGATTAATCGAAACATATTATCCATTCTTCATTCTTGCATCTTTAAGTTGTATCCTTCTTCATATGGTTTCTATGTTCAAGTCTTCGATCCTGCATAGATTAAATGCTTCATTTTTTTGGTCATCATAAAATTTCATGTTCCTCATAATTGTCTCAAAAAAAAAAAAAAAAAAATCTAAACTACACCAAAAAATGCACCTTTTCTAAAAACATACAACCCTTTGCTGGCCTACTGATTTATGTCATCGGCCTGTCGTTCATTAACCATCGACATGCTAAACATGACAGTTCAGCCTGTCGCTAGAGCTGGCAAAATTTTGCCCCGTGGATACCCTATCGAACTACGACCATTGCCTTGCTGAACTTGAGGGTTCGGCCTATCGGTTGAGCAAAACTCACGGTTTTTCAGAAAACATTTTTTAAGTAGTTTTTCAATCTTATTTTCAATAATTCAAAAACATAAAATTTTAGAAAATTAGGATAAATCATGGAATTGCTATCATCTGTCTTCACTCCGAATAATTATTTAATTACAAAATTTTTTACAAATTTAAAATTAAATAATAATTCCTAGACGATGATGATAGACCACCATCTAATTTCATAAAAAACCTAGATGTACATTCTAACCTCTAAGGAATCATAACCAGCATAAATTAATTAATTAATTAATAATTAAATAATAATTTAATCAACCATAATTAATTAATAAACATTCACAATATAATCTCATGACAACATATAAATATATAGAAACTTTAGAATGCCAACTCTCTAAAAATTAAATTCAAGCATAGAAGGGAATGAGATTACATAATCTATATATATAGCATGATTCCAAACTTAAAAATTTACATTAAAACCTGGCTCTAATATCGGTTGTTGGAAAACAAGTACATTGTAGAATTTGAAAATTTTTGAATCAGAGTATTTTTCAAAATGCAGGTTTGACATGCTATAAACAAAATTAATTAGATCTTAGTAAACTTTGTATGCCGAAGAGCACCTATAATCAGTGAAGAGAAGAATGTTCCAGAAGTGCCTTAACTAACTAGTCTTCTTTACTATTCTTTATCAATGATCGGAGTGTGTGTGGGAACACGTTGTATAGCTCTTTCTCTAGTGACTCTTCTTCCAACTAATTGAGAAGACCTAGAGCTAAGGTTCTTGATTGTAAACAATAGCTCTTAGGGACTTACGATAGAGAACTTACTCTAAACTTCTTAACTGATCTAAATAACTGAGAAAAATTACCCCCTATTTATAAAGGTTGGACCTGTGAATAATCATTATTAGATAAGGCCTCAAAAATCCGAATCTGGATGAGCTTCTGATGATATTTGCATCTAAAATGCGTAATCAGATAATCATTAGATCGATAGTTCAAACTTGGAGATCGGCCTGCCGAACTTGCTCCATTGGCAGGCTGAACTTGCGACAATTTGATCCTTGAGAATCTTTTATTTTCCATATGAGATTCTCAAATAAAGCCTCAGTTTTAATTCAAATAACTCAATAAAAAAGTTATTTGATTAAAACAGTCATATTTAGATAATCTTATAGAAAATAAATATTATCTCAATAATTCAACATGCTTATCTTGAATTAATTCACAAAATTAATTCAACTGATAAACAGACATGAATTATCTGATCCTATCAAATTTCAACCAATATATCAATTTAACACAAGTCACAAATATGTTGGAAAAGTACGCCGTATCGTTACAAGATTTATTATGAGCTAGTAAAGAGGGACCTGATGGACCTATATAGTTCAAGATCTGATAATTATAAAATACAATGTCATAGATATGTATTTTATAATTATCAATTCTAACACTACTCCACTAAAAGCTTAGAGCTGTACTCTCAAACTATATAAAATTACGAAGTTTCAAATAAGCTAAGTATCTACCACATATCATGATGTGTCGTATTCCTATAGGATATTTATAATCGGCTTAAGGATAAATTCCGTCTTACCTTCTTGACTATTTTTATCTTATGTTCTGTCATCTCACCATTTGAAAACTTGCTATTTAAAGATAGTATACCATTCAGTTATACCTATACATCTAGATGGTTGAGCGCTCTAGTCTTTCAATTACAAGATAATGCATATAAGAGAATATCATTAACTCTACCAACAGAGCTATGGATTCCATATCTATGAATAACAGGTCTACGCTATCAAGAGTCATGTCTCTAACGTATCAGTATCATACCATTATAAAGTCAGGATGTCTCCCTTTAGTACATCAAAAGACATAAGTCAAGATAACGGGCCTATTAGTCATTTCAAGATTAAGACACAATATATATGATTGTCGAAAGTGAATTGATTTACATAGATGGAATTATTAATCCAAATCAATTCAACTTTATATCCCGATCTAATACATCATCACCTATGACAATGTGCTAATGTTTCTACTCGCGAAGTCCCACTCCAATGGCCAAGATAAGCTATCTCTTGTTGGAGATGTAGATAATATATCAAACTTAGCATGAATAAAGTGCCCAAATTTATTCCCTCATTTGTGGATCTTATGATTTAGACTATCACCTTTAATATTCATGTCTTCCACATAATCTGTCCATCGCATGCCTGATTCTTAAATGTTTAGAGCGACAGGCTTAGACTTCTGTTTACTTATCATACATTCAATAGATATGACCATAAAGAGGACAACATTTGGTATATAAATAAATAAATAAACTACTTTTTGATAAAATATTTCTAAAAACATATTACAACATTTTACTCCTTAGATCATCATGCCTAACACTAGGTGCATTAGTTAATCCAAAAGGCATAACTAACCATTCATATAAACCATATTTTATTTTAAAGGCAATTTTCCACTCATCACATTTTTTCATTCTAATCTGATGGTATCCACTCTTAAGATCAATTTTAGAAAACACACAAAAGCCATGCAATTCATCTAGCATATCGTTTAATCCTGGAATGGGATATCCATACTTTACCATAATGTTGTTGATGGCTCAAAAATCAACACACATCCTCCATGTCTCATCCTTCTTTGGCACTAATAACACTAGAACCGTGCAAGGGCTCATGCTCTATCTAATATATCGCTTCTCCATTAGCTCATTAACTTGCTGTTGAAGTTATTTCATCTCCTTGGATTACTTCTATAAGCAGGTTGGTTTGGAATTGTTGCACTAGGTATAAAATCAATTTGATGTTCAATTTCTTGAATCGAAGGTAAACTAGATGGCACTCTTTGGGAAAAACATCCTCAAATTCCTGCAAAAGAGAAACAATGTTGCTTGGCAAAGGACCGGCAAGATCATTAGTACACAAAAGGCCTTCTTGTACATGAGTACTATAAGGGGTTATTGTGAAAGTAAAGCTCTCTTGACCTCAATTTTCTTTGCAATGAAATTGTATTTTTCCTTTCTTGCACACACCAAGACTGTCACTCTTTCCTTTTCTCTCTCACTCTTTTTCAAGTTTTTGCCTTTCACCTTTTATCTCTACTCTTTTTCTTTCCTTTCAGTTTCGGCCTCTCTCTCCTTTTCTTTTCTTTCAGCCTTGACATCCATCTCTTGTTCTTTTCTCTTTTCACTTGCTCTTTGCATCTTTAGTTAGTCTTCAAGAACTTGTTTTGGAGTCAATGGTACAAGTGATATACGCTACTTTTTAATGATAAAGGAGTACCTATTGGTGACACTGTCATGTGTGACTCACCGATTGTACTGCCATGGTCTTCCCAATAGGCTGTGACATACGTGTATAGGTACCACATCACAAAGCACCTTATCCTCATACTTGCTAATGGAAAACACCAACAACACCCATTTGGTTACCTTGATTTCTCTATACTTATTTAGCAATTGTACCTGCTACGGTCATGGATGTTTCAAGGTAGGTAATGCCAATTTCTCTACTAGTTCGGTGCTGGTCATGTAGGTGCAACTTTCTCCATCTATTATAACGCTGCAAACTTTTTTATTCATAAAACATCGAGTATGAAACAAGTTCTCCCGTTGGTTGTTTTCTTCTTCCTTAACCTATGCACTGAGAGCTCATATTGCCACTAATGATTCTCCTTCCATCGTATATTGCCCATCATAGGTGTCTTCAAGAGTGGCATGTCATCTACTTTGTCTTCTTGTTCACTTTTGACTCAATCTCTCCTTGAGCATTTATCACCATCACCCTTTTATATAGACATTGGCTAGCTATGTGACCACTGCCTTGACATTTGAAACACTTAATGTCACAATTTCTAGAAGTAGAGGACTTGGTGTTATTTTGTTTTGGTGTCGCAGCTTGTTTGGCATCCTTAGAGGGCTCGACCTTAGGCTTGGTTGATGGAAATTCGTCCCGTTTAGGGATTGGTTTTCATGAGTTTGTAGTAGCCCTGCTTGTTCTCCTCCTAGCCATGTTTCTTTGCTTCAATTGTTGCTCAACTTTGATGGCTTGGTGCACCATATTTGTGAACTCCATATAATGTTGTATCTCCACCACATTTGAGAACCTAGCCATGGTGGCTTCTTTGTCCTCCTCTACATTTTCTCAGATCATAGCAACCTCCATTTCTTTGTAGTATTCATCTACGCTCTTGGATCCTTGGGTTAGACTTTCCAACTTGTTGAACAATTCTCAATGGTAGTGGTTTGGAAGGAAATGTCTTCTAATGATTGTCTTTATCTCAACCCACGTTTCAACAAGACGTTCGTGATCGCACCTTCTATCCTTCAACAATTGATCCCACCAAATAATAGCATAATTGATGAATTCAATTGCAGCAAGTTTTACTTTTTTGATCTCGGAGTAATTGTGACAATTGAAGAGCATCTCCATTCTCTTCTCCTATTCTAGATAAGCCTCAGGATTGTTTCTACCTTGGAAGGATGGAATTTTCACCCTAATGCTTCCCAAATCATCATCCCGCCCATCCTAGCTTCTTTATTCCCATAACCACACACAAACCTGCCTTAGTTCATTGGTGGTTCATCCAACTCCTCCAACTCCTCTTCATCTTCAACATTACTCCATTGTACTTCGGGTTGCACTTGCTTAAGTGGTTGCCTAATGGGAGCTTTTTGAGGCTACCCCCTAGTTGCCTCTTCTTCCAACCTATCTATCCTTTCATGAATTTGCTCTAATTTAGCCTTCATCAACCATCTCATCTCCTCCAACAATGCTTGTAATTGCAAGTTTAGAATGGTTTGCTATTGGACCTTTTCGGTTGAGTTCTCTTCTTGATTATGCGACATATTTAGGATCTGCAAAATAAGATTAGAACCTCACAAGCACTCCCTCACGTGTTTCACTCAAGAAAGATTCACTTACTCTAGTGTTTGTCACTCAACGGCTTTTGCCCTCTTATGTTCTCACCACTTTTGCCCTTTTCTACTTGGTGTGTCTTCTTTACTTCTTAATTAGACTCAAGAACAATCGAGATTCAAGTAGCAGTTAAAGATAAGAAGCAACCAAAACAAATCACAAGATTCAACAAGCAATTCTCAAGAAACTAATACAAGCAATTAAAAGTGACAATGATGGTTCAAGAGTAAGGGATGTTAGGTTAACTCCATAAGGAAGTTCAGGGAATAATGAGTAGCAAGAAACCTAATTTTTTTTTCCTTCTTTTCTTCCTTCTTTCATTGTTTTTTGTTTTTTGTTTTGTTTTTCCAGCTAAAAGTTATTCTGGTACTTATGTGTTAATTGTTTACTTTTTCCCCTTTTTTTTCTTTCTTTTGAAATATGAATACATCGCTAAAGAGATCAAGAATGAATCAGAAAATTGAAAGAAACCAAACTCCAAAGAATTCATTCCCAACATAAACAAGGAAATCCTGGTTTGATTAGACTAGGAACAAAGTACCCCTGGATAACCCCAATTTTAGAATTTCGGCTAGCAATTTTTTTTTTCCAAAATTCTAATTCAAGGAACAAGAAAGAAATCAATAAAGCAAATAAAAGATAATCAAACTTACCTTGGAACCCTAAGCTCTGATGCCAACTGATATGCCAATGATGTGACAAAACCCAATACCAAGCGTTGAATCAAACCCCAAGATCTTCAAGACATAAGTTTGTTGAGTCTTGACTCGTTACCTAGCAAAGTAAGAACCAAGAACTACGGTTGTTTGAAATGCCATACCAAGAATCTCAAGAACAACTCAAGAATTCAACATGATAAGTTTGGTTGTTTGAACGCCTCAAGAATTAACTTGATAAGTTCAAGAGTCCTTTCAAGAACCAAGAAGAAATACACTTCTTCAATTGAATAATCTGAATTGTCCTTCAAAATATTCTAAGCATTGCAATTATATGGGCCACGAATTTTCCAGCCCAAACTCTAATAATAATTCCATAAATTCAAAATTAATGTTTAAAATTTGATTACGATTTAGCTAGGTAATCTTATCCCAAAATTAGTCCAAATTTGAATAGGATTCAACTAGATAATCTTATCCTAAAAATAATCCCTAAAACACGCATATTCCTAAAGGAAAAAGGAATTTTTTTTTTTTGAAATTTGAACTTTACAAAACTGAATAATAAAAGAAAATAATTAATAGATTTGCTAACATGGCGAATCTTGGTTTCCAAAAAGCTAATATGCTTTGCTAACATGGCTAATCTTGGTTTCCAAGAAGCTGATATGCACAAGGCCACATCATCTGGAACCTTCATGAACTTCAATCTTGGTGACTAATCTCTCTTGAATTCGTGGATCACTCATGCTGGGCTCACGTGTATGTCTCATCCCAAGCTTGTTGGATTAGTCCATTTAATGCTTCTTTGAAATGCTTGGCTCTAAGTCTTGTGACCAGCCCCCTTGGCAAGCTTAATGGATCATGTGAATGCTGCCTTTGAGTTCCTTTAAGCCCACGTGAATGTTGCCCCTCTTGTATGCATGGTTGTGCCACTTCATTCGAGTCAGAAGAACGTTTCAAAAGAGCTTCAATCAACTAATCTTTTTTGCTATTCTCTATTCACGATTAGAGTATGGGTGGTTGTACTGTGTACAGTCTTTCCTTTGGTGACTTTCTTTCTAACTACTTGAGAAAATCAAGAGCTAAGATTCATGATATTGAACAATAGCTCTCCAAGAGTTTCAGAGTTTCTCTCACTAGAGTATTCACTTTTTACTTCTCAAATGATTTGAGAAACAATAAAAAATAGTTCCTTTTATATAGTAGTCAAATCTGGGGTAGTTCTAATTAAATTAGGCTTTAAAATTCGGGTGTAGATCAACTTGTAAACAAAAAAAAGCGTAAAAAACATATAATCTGATTATCGCATGTTTGGCATGCCGATTTGGGAGAGCGGCTTGTCGAACCAGCTCTACGGGCCTGCTAAACTAACTGCATCGACTTACTGAATTGTCTACACTGGCTTGCCGAACTCGACCATCTACCTACAAACTTACCGATAATATGGAGATCTTAGAATATTTGATTTTCACATGGGAATCTCAGATAGAGCCCCAGTTTTAATTCAAATAACCCAATAAAGAAGTTTTCTGATTAAAAAAATCATATACAGATAATTTTATATCAAATAAAATATTATCTAAATAATTCAACATGTTTATCTTGAATTAATTGACAAAATTAATTCAACAATAAACTAACATGAATTATTAAATCTACTCTAATCAAATGTCAACCAATCTAATAATTAACATAAGTCACCAATATATAGGCAAAACATGCCGTATCGTTATAGGATTTATTATGAGCTAGCAAAGGGGACTCAATGGACATATATAGATTAAGCTCCTATAATTATAAAATAACATATCCTAGATATATATTTTATAATTATCAACTCTTAACGCTACTCTACTAAAAGCTTAGAGCTGCACTCTCGAACTATATAAAATTACAAAGTTCTAATAAGCTAATCATCCATGACATATCATAATGTATAACATCCCCATAGGATATTCATAATCAGTTTAAAGATAAATTCCGTTTTACCTTCTCAATTATTTTTATCTTATGTTCTATTATCTCACAATTGGAATACTTACATTCATAAACAGTATACTATTTGGTTACATATATGTATCTAAATGGTTGAGCGTTCCAATCTTCGAATTATAAGATAATGCCCATAAGAGAATATCATTAACTCTACAAAAGAGCCATGGATAGTGATGACATAAAAATATTGCTTCTAAATGGTTATTTTACTATCGTAATCATGAGTTAACACTACATATGTCTCATGAACAATGCAGTTAGCCTTAAAGAAATGGGGTTGATCAATGGTCAATGCAATATCCCAACTATAGGTGCTACATCTTGTTGCGCGCATAGAGTCTTGACAATGCTTTGCGATTGTTCAATTTGGTGTGGTAAATCCAATACTCCAAGATTCTATCAAATTTGGTCTACCAGTGTCAAAGTATTGAGATTGCCTGATGCATTTAGATTGACCATGAAAACGTCTTGAATTTTCGAGTCTCCCTAATGATTTGATCAATATATCATCATTACCAACGGATTCGAAAATTCCTTGAGATTGTTGCTAGTTTTACTTAATAAAAAGGGAAAAAAATGACAGAATTTAAAAGCCGACAAAAAAAAAAAGAAAAGAAATAAAAATAGTAAAGGCAAAAAAAAGAAAAGGGCGAATGAATCTTTGAAACCCAACGTCGGTTGACGCTTTTGTATATGCAAAAAATAAATATTTAAATGCATCAAACTCGCGGTTTTGCGTAAAGTTATGTAGAAGTCAACAATATTTAGTTACATGAACATAATATTGTTACGACCCAGAACTTGCAAACATTAGATTAAAGATCATAAGATCCACAAATAATGATACCACAATAAATCTTAAATGTTTTTAGGACAATTATATGAAGCATTTTTTAATGACTGAAGGCTCGAAAATAAATATTTGAATAATCTCTTTTTTTTTTTTTTTTTTGGGCTAGAATGAAAGCTTTCCTTTTCTACCTCCTTATATTCGTTCCCTCTATTACAGAGGCAATCCATTGAGTGCACTATCTAATGCAATATCATGGGGGGCAAATTACATCAAAGAATCTATGCAAATGATTTTTTGCAAGAATAATGAGAATCAGCTTCCAAATTCAAAAAAATATGACGGTCTCCATATTAACTAGCATTGAATTCTTTAAAAACATGAAAATATTTTTCCATTATTAGCACAGATATGGAATCCGTAATCTACAAGGAATTAGAAAACGGAGAGGTTATTATCACTAATATTACAACTGATCTTTTTTGCTATTCTCTATTCACGATTAGAGTATGGGTGGTTGTACTGTGTACAGTCTTTCCTTTGGTGACTTTCTTTCTAACTACTTGAGAAAATCAAGAGCTAAGATTCATGATATTGAACAATAGCTCTCCAAGAGTTTCAGAGTTTCTCTCACTAGAGTATTCACTTTTTACTTCTCAAATGATTTGAGAAACAATAAAAAATAGTTCCTTTTATATAGTAGTCAAATCTGGGGTAGTTCTAATTAAATTAGGCTTTAAAATTCGGGTGTAGATCAACTTGTAAACAAAAAAAAGCGTAAAAAACATATAATCTGATTATCGCATGTTTGGCATG